>JASSUY010021060.1:0-17745 GCA_032466535.1 Forpus xanthops | reverse complement strand
CCTCTGGACTTGTTCCAACAGTTCCATGTCCTTTTTATATTGAGGACACCAGAACTGCACACAATACTCCAAGTGAGATCTCACAAGATTAGAGGGGCAGGATCGCCTCCTTTGACCTGCTGATCACGCTCCTTTGGATGCAGCCCAGGATATGGTTGGCTTTCTGGGCTGCAAGCACACACTGATGCCAGCTCATGTTAAGTTTCTCATTCACCAACACCCCACAGTCCTTCTCTGCAGGGCTGCTCTGAATCTCTTCTCTGCCAACCTGTAGCTGTGCCTGGGATTGCTCTGACCCAGGTGTAGGACCTTGCACTTTGCATGGTTAAACTTCGTCAGGTTGGCATCAGCCCAACTCACAAGCTTGTCAAGGTCCTTCTGGATGGCATTCCTTGCTTCCAGTGTATCAACTGAACCACACAGCTTGGTGTCATCAGCAAACTTGCTGAGGGTGCACTCAATCCCATTGTCTGTATCACTGACAAAGATGTTGAACAAGACCAGTTACAACACCGATCTCTGAGGGGCACCACTCATTACTGTCTCCAGCTGAATATCAAGGCATTGAACGCAACTGTTTGCGTGCTACCATCCAGCCAGTTCTTTATCTGTCTTGTGGTCCACTTATCAAATTGCTGGCTCTCCAACTTTGAGACAAGGATGTCATGTGAGACAGTGTCAAGTGCTTTGCACAAGCCCAGGTAGATGACATCAACTGCTCTACCCTTGTACATCGGTTACATTGCCCCATCATAGAAAGCACTGAATTGGTCAGGCAGGATTTCCCCTTAGTGAAGCCATGCTTTCTGTCACCAGCCACCTTGGTTTTTTTTTATGTGCCTTAACATGCCTTCTGTACTTCTGTTCTACTTAATAAAGGAGTGCTGCTGAAGCCCTTAATTGCATCCCCTGACAAATGAGCATCTCCGTCCTTTTACCAGGAAAGACAGTCCTGATGAACCTTTTTCAGGCTTGGGTTGTGCTGGTGGCAAGTTACCTTCCTGATTTCTTGAGCTTGTTTTATCACATGTAGGAAGATGAAAGTTAAGACTAGCTTTAGGGTTTTCAGACCTTTTGTCATGGCATTCTGGTGGGTGGTCTTCCTGAACAACAGGTGCTTGCATATTAACAGTAAGTTTTCTCCAAGTCATCTTTCCTTCCTGAAAATGTACTTTCAAATGCGCTTAAAGCTTCTCAGAGCTAAGATATGGTTTGTAAGTGGTTAGGAGGAAAAGGGACTTCTGTTTATAGTCAAGATAGATACTTATTCCAGTAACTTTATTACAGCACAGAATCTAATTAGTATTGCATTTGAAACAGTTATTTTAATGGCAGATGCACACTTCATGTTTCATTCATATTTCATTCTTCCTATCTCATTTATTCATATTAAAAAAGAATTAGAAAATAACTGTTTTCTTTATGTGCAGGAGAACCCTGTACAGTATTTTGGCAAGCTATTAAAAAAAAAAAAAAGAAACAATTTATAAAGTATGTTCTTACTATTTTTCATTTGCAAGGTTTTTTGGCTTTTTCTCTGGCATGGCTTTTTCTCTGTCTTTGTCTTCTGGCTTCTTACTAATAAACTGTCTGATTTTGACCCAGAACATGACATATGCCTGTAATTTTTTTATGCCAGCTTTTCCTTATGAGTGACTTCTTCTATTATGGTGCTACCTGAGGCATGCAGTGTAAACCAGTGTTTTAAGGAAGGTATTTTATTTTTAGAACTTATTTTCTCTTGTGACATTTTTTGCCTTCCTCATTTTGCTTCTTATATTAGCAGTCTTGACTTTTTCCACCATGTGTTGGGCTAGCTCTCTGAAGTCCATTATTGACAGTTTCTTTCTTTTAAGCAAAGAGGAATAAAACCACTCCCAGGTCCTGTCTTTCTGGCACTGCCTCTGTGTATTCCTTTTCTTAGGAAAGATATTAAGAAGGTAGTCTTCTAGCAGTCCTGCAATAGTTGCTTGGCACTACAGTCTGAAGCTTTTCTTCACCTTAGTTTTATATTAACACAGTGATGATTGATCTCATGGTTAGAGATTATCTCACTTTCTCAGAATTAACCTATCTTCATACTCTCACAGGTTTAGGCAGTGTCAAATTGAAGAGAGGACAGCATAGGCACCTGTAGTTCTCTGTCATGGTCATAATCCTGTACAGTGAGTTGCTTTTTCTGTATTTGTGCTGCATCAACCCTTGTACAGTTCAGGAATATCTGCTCACCTTGTTTTGCAGGAACAGTGAACTGCATATATGATACTTCTATCAGCTTTTTCACTTTCCTTGATAAAATAAGCTTATGTGTTCTTTTCATTAAGATGTCTTGAGAAGGGCAAAGGATAAACGTACTCTTAAACTTCGTTTTTTATGTTGGCTTTTAGTACGTGTGTCCCTTCATTATTGGTATCTTTTTCTTCTTCTTCTTTTTTTGTTTGCAGGTCAGTTGGTGTTGCCTCTGTGACCTTGTGTACACCTCTGTGACTTTCCTTTTGCATTCATTCTGTCCTGTATTAGTGGAGTTGTTTCTTTAGCCAAGACAGAACCTGGGAGCTGTTTACATCTGAAGGCAGATATGTGTTCTGGTGTTTGGGTTTTATTTTCTTTTTTCCCAAAGGGAAGATAGGTAACTAAATCACTATTTTCCTACAACTTTTCTGTCATAGTTACTTTTAGGTTCCTTTTCAAAGTTTTCTGTATTTCTTAGGGTTTTGTCGCTTAACAAAAAAATCTGTGGTGTGACAACCATGGCATCTTGTTGATGAACTTTGTATATATCGGCACTTGCCTTGTTTACAGTTGACTTACTCTGTCACATGCTCTCTGGTGGTGCATATCTTTATAAACTCCTCGTGGTGCTTGTCATATGCATAATCTTTGCATTTAATTTACTTGTCATATTTATATCCAGTCACACCTCTTACAGATTTTACTCCTATTAGCTTCTCACTTACCCCAGCTAAAGTAATGAGTAAGCTGATAGGATAGTACTGTAATGATTAGACTTTTAAAATAACCATTGAGACTAGGTTTAATTCAGAGAACAAGCCAATTTCAACCGGTGTTGTCAGGAAGAGGGGAGATAAAGGGTGAAGGGATGTAGTTGGTACATAAATATATAGAATCATAAGATTGGTTTGGAAGGGACCTTCAAAAGCCATCTAGTCCAATCCCCCTGGAGTGAGCAGGGACATCTTATGAGCAGGTTGGTCTTCCTTTGCATCTTTGCAAGCATGAGATGTGAGCTGATAATTTGGTGATTGTCCTTCCAGACATCATCTCCTACCCTAGTAATCTGTAAATACAGTTATGGAATAATGGCTATAGATTGTAAGTTCGAACAATGTTAAACATGCCTTCAGCCATTTTTGTTCTACATGTGTTTGTACCATGTCAGTGTTAGTAGTGTCTGACTTTTTTGGGGGGAGAGGGAGAGAGGATTAACCATTGCAGAAAAGTGTGGTATGGTTTGTTAGAATAAGCAGAAACATTGTGACAATTGTATAATTGTAGTAGAGCTACCAAGCTGATCTTAAATTGCTCTTTTGCAGTTCAGGTTGGAATTTGTGGTGTGTTGTGTGAAACTGAAAGACTGGGATTGCATATGGTATGGATATAAGGTGAACTATGTGATAATCGGATGAGTGAGTTGGGCCTGTTCAGCCTGGAGAAGGCTGCATGGAGACCTCATAGGAGTCTTCCAATATCTGAAGGGGGCCTAAGAGGATGCTGGGGAGGGTCTCTTCATTAGGGTCTGTGGTGAGGGGACAAGGGGTAATGGGTTCAAACTGAAACAGGAGAAGTTCTTTATTGGATCTGAGGAAGAAATTCTTTACTGTAAGGGTGATGAGGCACTGGAATGGGTTGCCCAGGGAAGTTGTGAATGCTCCATTGCTGGCGACATTCAAGGCCCGGTTGGACATAGCCTTGGGTGGCATGGTTTAGTGGGAGGTGTCCCTGCCCCTGGCAGGGATGTTGGAACTAGATAATCTTAACGTCCTTTCTATCCCTAACTATTCTATGATTCTATAATTCAGACTTCTTCTATACTAGCTTCAGTTGCTCAACAAAAGAAAATTGCATAGCAGAACTGAACTTTGTTAACTATTTTTAAGTTTTTTAATGAGTGAACCATTTTAGCTTTTTTAAATGTAATTGTATTTAATGACCTTTATTTACTTTTCTGATTCAGTATATTTGCTTGTTTTATGATACTTAATGTAGAACTGTTTTCCCTGCTTTTCTTTCTGAAGGACCTAATCATATGCCTATGCAAGGACCTGGACCTAACCAACTCAATATGACAAACAGTTCCATGAACATGCCTTCAAGTAGCCATGGGTCGATGGGTGGCTATAATCACTCAGTGCCATCCTCTCAGAGTATGCCAGTGCAGAACCAGATGACTATGAGCCAGGGACAGCCGATGGGCAACTACGGTCCCAGACCAAACATGAACATGCAGCCAAACCAAGGTAAGTGTTAGCTTCTGTAAAAACAGAAATACCTCATGTACAGACCTCTTTAAAGGTCTTTTCCTGTAGATTTCTAGCTCTGAATGCG
The DNA here is from genome assembly GCA_032466535.1 of Forpus xanthops. NCBI lineage: Eukaryota > Metazoa > Chordata > Aves > Psittaciformes > Psittacidae > Forpus > Forpus xanthops. Next base: position 13,179 of record JASSUY010021060.1, on the reverse strand, counting down.
TTTATACCCATGTTTGGACAACTCAACATCTTCATTCTCCCATGCGTCAGTGACTTTTTATTTATTTGCAGACATTGAACTGTTTTCAGGTATTGTGTGAGAATCTGGGATTGGATCTGCTTTCATCAGTTACAAATTTGAACTGCTGTTTGTCTTTCTCAGACTTATATTTCCATCTAAGTGTTGTTATTGCTTGAGTTGATAAAATACATCTCTCTACTCTTCAGTCTCTTGGGTAAATTGAAAATTTAAGTCAGGTAGCCTTTAGATTTTTATACCTAAGTAATCCTTGTTCTCTGCAGCATGCTGTTTTAGTGTGGAATGTCTGTTAATGTTGAAGAAATAAAATCCAGTTCCAGGAACAAATTCACTATTCCCTAATGTTTTCAGTAGATGTCCTTGTGTAGGTAGTAAAATTCAAAACTAATTTTGTATCTGTAGTATTTGCATAGCATAAACAGAAATGATGTATCCTGTTGAAGTGCAAGGACAGTGCAGAATTAAAATACTGCATTAGGGTCACAACAGACCAAATTATTAAATTGTGTGTATATACTGCATGTTCTTATAAATGTGCTTTACAAATCAACAAGCAGTATTATCAAGTTACTACATTGGATCTGGACGTACCACCTGCTAGAAGATGTGCTGCAGAAGTTTGGGACCACTTGTTTCTGAGGAGTACAGATCAAGTGGTACTGGTTGGATTGTTTATTATATCACTCAAAAGGTTCAAAACAAACAAAAGACTTAAGTTAATGAGAGATGAAAATAAGTGAAGGCAAAGCAAGTTTCTGCAGTTTTCTTATCAGTATTGAAAGTGGCAAGTCTGAGTCTGTCCTTGTCTACATTGTTAATGTTGTTTTTATTAAAATTTAATGGCAGAGGAAACAAAAGATAGGCATATAGCAGAGGAAGCTATCACAAGAGGGAATATTTTTGTCTGTCTCTGAACTGGCAAATTCTCTGTGTCTTCTGAGCAGTTCACAATGGACTAATTTTGTGAACGTTGTAAGATGCTTTGGAAAAGTCCTGTGCATGCTGACTTTAAATTTCTCAGTTGAAGAGAGTTAGCTATAAATACATAGCAGTATGTGTGAGGGAGCCATACACTAAGTCAGTCTGCAGAAAACAAGTTATTTTGTATGACTGGCTTACAATTTAGGACTAGTGATTATTCCATCTCAAAGTAGAGTTCTTTACTCTTCCCTGTAATATTCCCCTGCTGTATTTTCACTACTCTGTCAAACTTGAAAATTGCTCAGTCAGAGTTAAGGCAGAAAGGTACTTAAAAGGTTTCTGTTCTGAACAAATAATAGTGCTGAAGTGGCTTTGGGGAATAAAGAATAAAGCAGTATCTAACCAAATTACAGGTTCAAGAGCAAGCGCAAATTCTCTAGTGAGAGCAAGAGCTGGAGCCATTGCCTGCCACTCAGGGGCACAGTAAGATTTCAGTTGGGTAATTGTTTTTTCCAAATTTTGACCCTTTAAACTGACAGTTTTTCTGTTCCAAGTGTCTGCTTCAAGGCTGGGGTTTTGGGGGTTGGTGTTTTTTTTTTGTTTAGTGGTGTTTTTTGTTGTTTTTATGGGTTTTTTGTTGTGGTGGTTTTTTTTTTGGGTTTTTTTTTGGTTTTTTTTTTTGTTTGTTTGTTTTGTTTTGTTTTGTTTCTTTTTTTATGCCTCTTGCTTTAGAGCAAGGCTCTGAAGCTTGTCTGTTAGGCCAGCAAGGTGGTTCTTGCTGTATCAATGAAAATACTGTCCCAAATCAGTCAGATTTTAGGTACTTCATGCATTTCCTCCGTTTTTTGCTTTTAGCTGATACACTTGTATTGAGATTTAATAACAAATTAGAGGAAATATTTTTTCTATCTTTATTGTGACTGCAAGATGACGGAAGAGAATGGCATGGGAGTCTGTGAAACTATGAGATGTGGATAGGTAGCCATGGTTCAGTGTGGCTGAAGCAGAGGTCTCAGCAAAGCATAGATAGAGCAGGCTTCTCATCTAAGTAAAGAAACAAGAATGAGCTACTAGGAAATGCGTTGGGATGCAGCTTAACAAAAAGGGAACAAACAGGTTGTGGCTTGAAGACTCCCAAACTGGTAATGTGTGCTGCTAGTCAGAAACAGAAATGAACCAAAATTTTAGAGCTACTCTGTTCTTGTCAGAAGACATTTGTGAACCCCTAAACATGCTTTGTTCCTTTTTCTTGTAAAAGGGTAATCCATATTGAGAATGAGAAATCCTACTGTATCTGTCAGTTAATAACAGTACTAGCTAAATATAATGCTAAATATTCTGCAAGATAAGGTCTCAGCATCTCAAGTTGGCTGTTAAAAATTAGTAGATGTTTTTGACCTTAATCTTTCCCTGCATGGGTTCCTCATCTGTAGAGGAATTAATCTGATGGTAAGATTATACCATCTGATTTCACAGGAGTATTGTAAAAGTATATTCATTATGAAGATTTGGACATTTAGTTACAAATGCCATAAGAAAACCTATGAGTAAATTAATAATTCTGTCTTCCGTCAGTGTTTGAGTAGCATGGCATCTCACATGAACAATTAAGAGGAAGCAAAATATTAAAATAGCTTTTCAGTGAATAATATCTGTTGTGTACTGAATGAGGCAACTGGTTTTGCAGAACAGGCACACTATCAGATAGAGACAGCATAACATAGAAATATTTGTTAACTTTTGGGTGGTTTCAACATAATTTTTGTATGCATTTTCTAGCAAAATGTCTTGCTGTATATACAGATATTGAAGCAGATGGTGTTAGTAAGAAAAAGTGAAAAAGTGCTAATTAAGAAATAAAATGCATAGTAACAGAGCCCATGATTGGATTTACTTTGTCTCTGCTTTGTATTTATTATTAGTTTGCACTAGTTTATAAAATACTAGCCAGAGGAGTATTTTAAATGAGAAGCAAAATAAGATAGTATTGTATTTTTTATGTAGTCAGTACATTTGAAAGAAGAGTTTTGGTTGTTTTGGATTTCAGTAGCATAATGTTTTAAGTGGGAGATCCTGTAGATGACTCTTGATTGAAAAGCTACTGTAGCAGTGTGGGTCATCCATAAGGGCTACTGTCCACCTTTTCTGAAAAGATAGGAAGCAGCACAGCTGAGTGAATGTGGAAGAAACTCCGTTCTTATGGGTACATTTCTTCTTTTGCATGGGAAGCTACTTCTGTTCAATGAAATATTTAAAGCCTTGCCAGTTTTTGACTTTTCAGATGGAAGGTGCAAACTTGATTTTTCTGGAACCTGAAATTTACATGGAAATTCCTCTAACTTCTGTTGAACAGATCTTTCACAGCCAGAGACTAATAATAAACAACAGAATTCAAATACTTTAAAATAAGGACCAAGAACTTACAGCTTGGCCATCTCAGAAACTTTTTTTTCTCAGATCCTTTTGCTGAGCTTGGCCATCTCAGGGACTGTGTTTCTCAGATCCTTTTGCTAGGATTCCAGTGTGTTGCCTGGTGCATTTGAAGCAAAGTTGCCAAACTCCCCAGTTTGTATTTAAGGAGCATTATAGGTGCTTGGGGTGACGCAGGGGACTAGTTTACTTTTAGCAGGTGAACTCTGCATGAGAGCATCCTGTTGACTCAATCATTTGCAGAAGACCAGTTGTTGAATTTGGTGCTGATATTTTTTAAATTTTTTTTTCTTAAATTACAATTTCATGTATGTAAACTTAGAAAGGTCCATTAAAGTTTTGGAACTCTTTCAATGGCAAGCAAATACAAAGAGATCATGGTGACAGCAGAGATGAGGCAGGTACAGACTTCCTATTCTTTTGTTGTCCACATAAGGAAAGGAACATAAAGGCAGGAACATCCAGTGTTATCTGAAATAGAAACCCATTTTGGTATGATAGATGAGATTAAAATTATTTCTGAGGTTGAGAACTTTTTGTAAATGTCTTGCCATCTCTTCATTCCCATGTAAGCAGAGGCCATTACATTGCAATAACATAGCTGCTTACAGTCTATGAGGTCTCCATGCAGCCTTCCTTTCTCCAGGCTGAACAGCCCCAACTTTCTCAGCCTGTCTTCATACAGGAGATGGTTCAGCCCCTGATCATCTTCATGGCAGTCTCAATTTTCTGGACATCAAGCCTATTAAAGAAAAATAAAATTATCTTTATGTTCTGAAATGCATTCATGCTGTAGCTGGGTTTGTTAGGGTGTCTAGGTACAGAAGACATCACAGTTCTCCTATCTAGAAAAAACAAAGATACAAACAGGCGCCACAGTGCTCATTCTTTTATCTGTTTTCTCTAGTGTAAAATGTGAAGGGTAATGTTAGTAACTAAGGAATTTTCTGGTATTACTTCTGTTTATGGGTTTTTTTTTTTTTTTTTTTTTTTTTCATAAGCAACATCTGAAATCTTGTTTTAGTTTGAGATGGAGAGCTGCTTCTTCACAAGTTTCAACCATGTCAGCAGTTATTCTTGTCTTCTCACAGCACTTACCCACTAGTATCTGAATTTCCGCAGAAGAGACAAAGCTAAGGAGATGTTTTTAAAGCACAATTTTTTTTTTTTGCAGCTCTTTCATTCTCAGTACACTTCTGGTCTTGATAGGCTTACTTGGGAACCGCTTCTAGTTTGTATTTCTGTTCCTCAGTATTCACCTTTCATGTCTGAAAATTAGGTTGACAGTTTCCTTGAGTCATTGTCAGGGCTTTCTATGTTAGATTTGTATCATGTTAAGTATTATATAACGAATAAATCAGCTTTATTATATGTTTCATTTAAAAAAAAAAAAAAAGTCGCCACATTTGAACTTCTTCACCCCTCAAAACTTCCCCATAAAATGTCTCTGTTGTGTGAGACGATAGAGAACTTGTTTCTTCTTTTAAGTATCTTCTTAATAAGAGAGAGAGAGATGTGAACCAAACTGGAAGAGAGCCAGGCACTCTGTTATTAACACACTACACAGTTTGATACAGGGTAGTGAATTCTCATTGTGGCTCTACAAAGCGTTAATGAAGTTCTAATTTAAAAAGCAAACAGAAAACCTCTACATTGCACCATGGGGACCCAACACATTTTATCACATTGTATTGTGACTAATATTAATATTGTTAATTAACAAGCTTTCTTGAGATCTAGGAATATTATGGCAACAAGTTTCTATTTTTTTTTTTTTCAAGGCTGCCTAATGTTTCTCAGTACTTCCAAACAGAGGAGCAGTGAAATGGAATAATCTAAATTTCCTACTTGTTCAGAAGATCAAAAAATTAAATAGATTTTTTGCTAAGTAAAAACCACTTACAGTATCCTATTGAAACCATTCTTTTGCTTGAAAACCAGGCACAGAAATTGCCATGCTGAAGGATAGAAGCATAACTGGATCATTTTAAAAGTGGCCAGTATTTATCTTCAGAGGAAAATGGAGCTTAACAGAACTAAGGCCACTTCTCACCGAGAGATTTCACACGGGTTTAATGGGATTTAACTAACACTCTTTGAATTCATACCATTAATTAATTTGGCTTAACTTTCTCTTGTAACCCCACATAGACAGGATCTTAAGTGACTATATATCCCTTTCCTTATATAAATCCATTGTCAGTACTGACTTTATCTAGGTAGATCTTCAGTAAAGTGGTTTCATGTAGGACTTTCTGCTTGTACTCCAGCACCTAGTTACTTAAAAATATTAAATTCAATGGCAAAATCTAGCAGACACAAAACCAGCTGATGGCTTTTTCTCTGGGATGGAACTAAGGAGTGACTGTGCTAGTTAAATGTTTTGTTTTGGTTTTTAGTTAGTCTTGATGTCTGTAGTTTATAAAACATTGGGGGGGGGGGGGGCGGCAAAAGAAGTTTAGAATTTCACCATTATAACACCAGTATGTGTTAAGTGGCTTGAGCTAGTGCACTATAAGAATAGGTTGTTTAAGAAGTCTAGCTCCTTTCACAATTCTTTTGTCAAATTTTTAATACTGGAATCACTCTTTTCTGAAGTGGTACTATAGAGGAAGTGAAGAAGATGTTCTTCATTAAAAGTCATATCAACCTAACCTGTAATCTCATATAATGAAATAACCTAATCATCCTTTTAATTGCTGTATGGTGTCAGCAGGGTGTTCTTTACTGTCTTTTTTTGTTACTGAAGTTTGCATTTCTTCAGTTCAACCTTAATCACATTTTCTCAGCTGGTAAAACATGGACAGTACTTTATATATCCTGGTCTTTTCCTGTGAGTTATAGAAACTTGGTGCAGCTTTGTATGACGGAAGATTTTTGTTACAGGCTGCTTGGGACTGTTCAGTGATGGGCAGAGCATGGATTCCTGTGGGCTTTTCAGCATACTGCTTGTTGTGTGCTTGCCTGACTCAGTGATACATGTGGTTTGTCTTTACAGGCTAAATACAATTCTTTTATTTTGTAGTAACAGCCAAGTGGCTTGTTGATGGACTATAACATGTATGTTAAAACTATTTCCTAAGGAGCTGGCAACGTTAAATCATTTTTGTGACTTAGGAAGTTTTCCCTGTCAGGTTTTCATCTACACTTTCTTTGCAGATGCTTTTTAAAATAAGCGAACAAAAAATGATAAAAGTATTTCAGGTACCTTTGTGCATGAGTAAACTAATGTCTGTATAGTTGTCCAGGGCTCAGCTACAACAGTTATTTTTCTCTTTTTTAGTAGCTGGTACAGTGCTGTGTTTTGTCTTTAGTCTGAGAACAATGCTGATAGCACACTGATGTTTTAGTTGTTGCTTTAATTAATGCTTAGCCCGATCAAGGACTTTTCGGTCTCACATGCTCTGCCAGTGAGGAGGGGCACAAGAAGCTGGGAGGGAACAGAGACAGGACACCTGACCCAAACTAGCCAAAGGGGTATTCCGTACCACAACACGTCATGCCCAGTATATAAACTGGGGTGAGTCACCTGGGAGGCCCAGATCACTGCTTGAATTGGGCTAGGTTGGCAGGTGATGAGCAATTGTACCATGCATCATATGTGTTTATTGTTCTTTTTCTCTTCTCTTTTTAGTTTTATATTCTCTCCTTATGTTATTTCCCTTATTATTGGTGGTAGCAGTAGTAGTTTTGTGTTATGCCTTAGTTACTGGACTGTTCTTATCTGAATCTGTGGGAGTTAAATTCTTCCAATTCTCTTCTCTAGGCTGCCGAGAGTTGGGGGGGAAAGAAGGGGGAAGAATAAAGTGAACAGCTGAGTGGTTCTGAGCTACCAGCGGGGTTTCAATCATGGCAGTAGTTTGAAGAAAAATCTTCTAGAAAGCAGCTTCATGGAGGCAGAGTTCTATTTTGTAGTATGGTTCCTGAACTGATCACTTGCATTTACATAGGTCTAGAAACAACAAATCCTCATGTGAGCACTGGAAATAAAGAGTCTTTTTTTGGTCTGTTTTTAAAAGGTTGGATTTTCCATGTTCTGTTTGAAGGGTTTAATCACAAGTTATGTGTTACATGTATTACAGGGGACATGTTTGCTACTTTTCCTTCTACAGGTCCAATGATGCACCAGCAGCCTCCCTCCCAGCAATACAACATGCCACAAGCTGGTGGCCAGCATTACCAGGGGCAGCAGCCACCTATGGGAATGATGGGCCAAGTTAACCAAGGAAATCATATGATGGGTCAGAGGCAGATTCCTCCATACAGGCCACCACAGCAAGGTAGGACTTCACTTCAGTGTTTTTACATTGGCTTTAAATAACCATCTCTAAAACTGTTTTAAATCACTTTTCTTGCTTACAAGTTCAATCATATTGGGTGTCACAGACTGCTTGTGAGCTCTTTTTGATACCCTTTTAAGGGTGGTTGTTGCAGCAACAGATTACTGGTATCACCATGAAGCATGAAGACAAGTATTTCTTTTGTTTTGAGTTCTTTCTGACAAAAAGTATGTAAAAGTACCCAGCATCTCAGATATGCTGATGCAGAATTCTGTTTCAATATTTAAGTAATAGGTACAGTAAAGGAACAGAGTGCCTGCTTGGTTCTGAATTCACTCAATTACAAAAAAAGGAACAATGTTTCACAATCTTGCTTCTCTTTTTTTCTTTTTCCTTCTTTTTTTTTTTTTTTTTTTTGCCAATCCTTTTAGGAAAGGAATAACTTTATTTTTAGCACTTTAGTCTGTTATGCATGTTGCTAAAACGAGCTCAAAACTGAAGTTTTTTATGTATGTGCTCAATCTAGTGCAGCCAAGCAACAAGTGCGTCTGTGTGTATATAGATAAGTTTTGTTTTCACATACTTTTTTTTTTTTTTTTTTAAACTAAACCAGATTACATATGTTGTCTGAAATGCAACAGTATGGGTGGGGAGTACGTTTGAGAAGTATTTCTCATACTAAAATCAGAAATTAGCAGGATTTATAACAGAGAAAACAAGTTATTTACGTATTGACTGGTTGTGGTTTTTCAGGCCCACCACAGCAGTACTCAGGCCAGGAAGACTATTATGGGGACCAATACAGTCATGGTGGACAAGGTCCTCCAGAAGGCATGAACCAGCAATATTACCCTGATGGTAATCTCTCATAAATGTTAACTTTCCCATTTTCTATACCTGCCCAGTACTAATGTAGTCAAATACCCAAAATTAGGGAATAAGGCAAGAGTAGTAATTGGATGTCATACCTCACATTTACAAAACCTTCCAAATCCAGAATTGTTACTCCAGTTTAAGATACTATGACAAGTTAATTTTACAATTTACTGAAAGCATGTAATTTGTAATACTCCCACTTGAAACTCTAGCAACAGTTTCAGTATTTCAAAATGAAGTGCTGTAATTGGTTTATCTAAAAATGTAGAGGGTTCCTTAGCATATCTAATATAATTCAGTTGAATTAAAACAGTTGTAATTTTGTTGTAATTAAGAGAGGGGGCTGTATCCTTTTATTAAAGAATTCATTGAAGTTGAAAAACTTGGTAAATAGATGTGTTTTTCTGTAAATATTCTGATTTTTAACTTAGTGGTTAGTTTTCATGTAAGTTGCACCAATGTGTTATTGCTGCTATGGTGTGGACCTTCAGTGTAATTTTTACAAAGGAATGAAATGGTCCCTGCCCTGAGGAGATTGTAATTGTGAATCCTCTTTAGAAGTCCCCCCAGTCCTTTCAAAACAAGACTGGAACTTTGAATTTCATAAATCTTTCCTACTTCTTGGAATTTGGACTGCTGAAGGCTATTAGATTATGTTATGAGTTAGAGAAGTTACAGTTAACGTGGTTTTGGGCTGAGCAGAGGCTGGGAGAACAAAGGTGCTGACTCATGACTACTCTGATAACCGTGTATGCAACATAATGGTATCTTACAGAGATCAAGAAATGTGGTAGATGTTAATGTTTTAAGAATGTATACAGAGCAAAGTGGAGTAATTACCAATGCAGCCACTCATTGAAAAGAAATGGATACAAGTTGGTTGTTTGAATTTTAATTTCTATTCAGTTGATTTTAAGATACATCAACCCATGTCTGTATAAGCTTACATGTGTTATTTGTGCAGTTATCTTATAAGTTGCATCAACTCATAAGTAAGCTTTCGTTTTGGAACTTTATGTTATACTCATGAACTTTAAAGGATTACAGGCAATTTAGTGTAGTAAGGGCAATTCAATGTTACTATCAGCTGCTCTGTGGCAACACAGATTACTTCTCTAAGACCTATTTGTTCTGTAGAGTCAGTCTTTCTCATTACCTCATTATTACTCATATAACACCTAAAGAGAATTTATTGCAATACTTGTTTTAATGAGTATGTGTTTATATTAGATTCAGTCAATGATGTGTGGTAAAATAGCAGAACTAAATATGATGACCTCTTAGTTTTGGAATTCTCTCATTTCCTTTTAATTTCAAAATTTTATTCTAAATTTATAAAATCTGTAATTTTAGTTTCAAATTTAAACATAATGTTGGCTTGTTTTCTTGAAGCTAGCAGTATGATATATTTTGGTCATCTGTAAGATCAAATGTTTGCTATAAAAAGCAACAACAGGTAGGCTGCTTACTGCATATATTGGTTTCTTAATCAGATGTGCCAGAAAAGGAAGGTTTGTTTGCAATGATCCTACTCAGGACTGAAATGTAAGAGGAAATGATTTCTTAAGACTTGTAGGAATTCTGTTTGTAGGAAAACTTTTGAGAATGTTATTTTTCTGTTGAATAAAAGCAAAATTTAATGTAGACCATGGTTCATAACTTCATTGAGCTTTTTTTGTTATATTTCACACTGCTTTTAGCATATACTTTTGAATTGGAGGTCAGCGGAACAGGTGTTAGACAAAGTATGATAATTGCTTTCTTTGTTCATTCTAATTTAATTCAGGTTATTTACATGTGAAAGGCCTAAATGCTTTCATTATTTTTTTTTTTTTGAGTGAAAGATAAAGTACTCTCCTCCTCCCCTCCAACAAGGATTATCAGTAGGTTAAGACCATCCCTTGCTGTGATGTTGCGAAAACTACTGCGTTAAACCTTTTTTTTTTTTCCTGTCACATGTTAATTCAATATGAAACGAAATCATAAGTCTTTGGCTAATACATTTGAAAATTCTTTTTCATGTATATCCAGTTGAAATTTTTTTCATTTTTCTGAGAAATGAAATATTTTGAGGGTTTTCACTCAGAGGCCATTAACGTTTCTTCCTGTCTCTTGTCGAATTGATGTAGGTCATAATGATTACGGTTATCAGCAACCGTCGTATCCTGAACAAGGCTACGATAGGCCTTATGAGGATTCCTCACAACATTACTACGAAGGAGGTATCTATATACCTTCACACGCATACGCACATACATTCCCTTTCCTCCGTCACCCGCAACGGGAACAAAAATTCCTGCACAACACGACTTGTACCCATGCAAAGCTCTTGTAGAATACTAGTTGCTGGCTGTCTTGAAAATTGCAGGGAACTTGAAGTGTTCAGAGTAATTTCTTGCAAACACCTAAAATATATAACTACAATTTGCCATTTCTAACAACAGTAAAATGACTAAAACACTCTAGAGACTTTTTTTTTTACCTCAATGGGAATTTTTATTTAAACATAAATTTGTTGGTTCAGTTGTATATCTTTTTGTGTGTGTGTATATATTTTGTATAATTGTAGTGCCGTTAGGAAGCAGCTTGCTGATCTTATGTAGCTAGTCTGTGCTCTTGTAGCTGTCCTTAATTTTGTCCTTTTTTTTTTTATTTTTTATTTATTTTATTTAGCATAGTCACGGTCTTATGACTGTGATATTCCAGTAAATGTAATGTTCGTTTGACAGAGATGCTGAAAATGCTGCAGTTCAACTTTGCAATACTGGCTTTAACTGCAGTTTGTTTGGCCGAATTCCTTCTCTTTGGTTTGAGTTTTCTTTGTTTTGTTCAGTTTTTGAAATCAGTATTGCATTTTCATTCTGTTCTTGTGTTGTTGGCTGTGCATCTTAGAGGGGAAAAAAAATAAAGTAGGTATCTTTATAAGCTTTTGCTTTCTTGAAATCATCTTACAGGAAACTCACAGTATGGTCAGCAGCAAGATGCATATCAAGGACCGCCCCAGCAGCAGGGTTATCCACCACAACAGCAGCAATATCCAGGCCAGCAAGGCTATCCAGGACAACAGCAGGGTTATGGTAAGAACCTGAAGACACAGACAGCAATCACAGAAAAGACTTAAGGCGTTCTCTTATGTTATTCAATCTGTATTTTACTTGGTTGAAAGGCCAAGGTTGTGGAAAAAAGCTGCTCACAGTTTCACTGGGCCAAAACAAGAAAGCGTAGAAGACAGCATGTTTTGGGAAGTAGATTGTGTTGGCTGTCTGGAACACTGTGGTGGCACAGAAAAACAAATGTGTTTGTAGTTTAGAAAGACACAGAAAGACTCTGCTCTCCTGCGTCTTCTGTAGGTGAACACTGTCAGGAGGGCACAAAAACAGCAGAGCCATTTATACCCTGTCATACTTGGATTTGCTATATAGAACAAAATGTTTTAAAAATTAGTTTGAAATTTCATCCAACATACATTAATAATTCTTTTTAAATTCTTTTACTGATCAGTAAGGAAATGAATAAGCATTAGTGATGCAGTTTTCAAGAGAGCTTGCCTCATAAATTTGTACTAGTGGTGCAAACCTTCTTATGTATGGCAAGAATCAGAAATCCACTGCCACAAGTGAGATAATAAAGTCCTTAAGTTCAAGGAAAGCCTCCCAAACAGGAAACTTTAAGTATTAGTGTGTAAATGCTGTGTATTGCGTCTGAAAATTTGAGATCAGAAGAACAGTATTGAAAATATTGCTCTTTCAGGTTTTATTTGCTTGCATATGATAAAGCTCTACATATTTATTTCAGAAGAACCTCTGAAATTAATTTCATATATTTAACTTTTAGCTTTGTTGCAGATTTAGGTGCTAAAACTTTTTCAGCATTGTGTGTATGCAAGGAATGCATGAATTACTTGTTTGCCGTGTAGATAAATGCCAGATACACATTAAATCCAGTTATATTGAGACAGAGTTAAATTTTAAGAGGATTCACTGAGATCTAGCAAGTTTTTGTCTTTTGGAGGTTATGCATGAATTGATAGTTCTAAAATAATGTGGGGTTGAGAGCACTTTCAGCAAGTTTGCTGATGATGACAGGCTGTGTGGTTCGTTTGATACACTGGACAGAAGGAATGCCATCCAGAAGGACCTTGACACGCTTGTGAGGTGGGCTGATGCCAACCTTATGAGGTATAATCATGCGAAGTGCAAGGTCCTACACCTGGGTCGGAGCAATCCAAGGCACAGCTACAGGTTGGGCACAGAAGGGATTCAGAGCAGCCCTGCAGAGGAGGACTTGGGGTTGTTAGTCAATGAGAAGATGAACAGGAGCCGGCAGTGTGCACTTGCAACCTGGAAAGCCAACCATATCCTGGGCTGCATCCAAAGGAGCGTGATCAGCAGGTCGAAGGAGGTGATCCTGCCCCTCTAATCTTGTGAGACCTCACTTGGAGAATTGTGTGCAGTTCTGGTGTCCTCAACATAAAAAGGACATGGAGCTGTTAGAACAAGTCCAGAGGAGAGCCACAAGGATGATCAGGGGACCTGGAACACCTCCCCTTTGAAGATAGGATAATAGAGTTGGGGCTGTTCAGCCTGGAGAAGAGAAGGCTGTGTGGAGACCTCCTAGCAGCCTTCCAGTATCT
>JASSUY010021057.1:0-43296 GCA_032466535.1 Forpus xanthops | reverse complement strand
AGCTAAAAATCCAAAACACAGTGCTACACCAGCTACTGCTTAAAGAAAAAATGACTGCTGCTGCTGAACCCATGACAGTGTGGCTCTGTGGGCGAGTGACAGGGTCTAATACAAACACTGAAGAAATATATGACCTGCACATTAGCATCAGTTAGCTTGTAAGTAATCAGGCTTGGAATTGCTTTGATTGGAATTTGGAGTTTTACTTGGCTTTTGTAGATAGTCTTATGTTACAGATTATACAAGATTTCCAGCTTTACTGGTATGAATCATAGAAACATAGAATCATAGAATAGTTAGGGTTGGAAAAGACCTTAAGATCGTTTAGTTTCAACTCCCCCCACCATGGGCAGGGACACCTCCCACTAAACCATGCCACCCAAGGCTCTGTGCAACCCAGCCTTGAGCACCACCAGTGATGGAGTATTCATAACTTACCTGGGCAACCCATTCCAGTGCCTCACTACCCTTACAGTAAGGAATTTCTTCCTCAGATCCAATCTAACCTTCCCCTGTTTAAGTCTGAACCCATTACCCCTTGTCCTATCACTACGGTCCCTAAGGAAGAGTCCCTCCCCAGCATCCCTATAAGCCCCCTTCAGATACTGGAAGGCTTCTATGAGGTCTCCATGCAGCCTTCTCTTCTCCAGACTGAACAGCCCCAATTTTCTCAGCCTATCTTCATACGGGAGGTTCTCCAGTCCCCTGATCATCCTTGTGGCCCTCCTTGGGACTTGTTCCAACAGTTTCATGTCGTTTTTATGTTAAGTACGTCAGAACTGTACACAATACTCCAAGTGAGGTCTCACAAGAGCAGAGTAGAGGGGCAGGATCACGTCCTTCGATGACTGGTCACACTCCTTTTGATGCAACCCAGGATATGGTTGGTTTTCTTGTCTGCAAGCACACACTGAAGCCAGCTCATATTCATTTTCTCATTGACTAGCGCTCTCAAGTCCTTCTGTACAGGGCTGCTCTGAATCTTTCATCTGCCCAACCTGTAGCTGTGCTGGGGATTGCTCCCACACAGGTGTAGGACCTTGCACTTGACACGGTTAAACTTCATCAGGTTGGCATGTCAAAGTCCCTCTGGATGGCATTCCTTCCCTCCAGCCTATCAACCAAACCACACAGCTTTGTGTCACCAGCGAACTTGCTGGGAGCACACTCTATCCCACTGTCCATGTCACCAACAAAGATGTTGGACAAGTCTGGTCCCAACACTGATCCTTGAGGGACACCACTCATTACTGGTCTCCAGATGGACAACTGAGCCATTGAACACAGCTCTGTGCGTTCAGCCATCCAGACAGTTCTTTATCCACTGTGAGGTCCACCTATCAAATTGATGTAACTTCAACTTAGAGACAAGGATGTTGTGTCAGACAGTTTCAACCATTTTGCACAAGTCCAGGTAGATGACATCAACTGCTCTACCCCATCCATCAGTTCCGTAGCTCCATCCTTGAAGGCTACCAAATTGATCAGGCAGGATTTCCCCTTAGTGAAGCCATGCTGGCTGTCACCAACCACCTTGTTGTTTTTCATATACTTCAGCATGCTTCCAGGAGAACCTGCTCCAAGTTTTTGCCAGGCACAGAGGTGAGGCTGACTGGTCTGTAGTTCCCTGGCTCATCCATTGAATATTAAGGAACTACTTATAAAATTGTAGATATAATTATTTTTATTGAGATCCTTCTGAAAGCTGGGGGCTATTTTGTAAGTAAAATAACAAATAACACCACTACTGCTCATTTCTGTAGAAAATTAAGGTTTGGTAGTTCATACATAATAAATAATGTTATGATTTGAAAATGCTTCATTACATTACAATGATACCTCTTAATAGGCATGGAACATGTAGCAAACAGTTGTTAGCTTTATTGTTAATCAGATCTTTCCCATTAAGGCACTGTAGTTAAAAATTAAGTGCCCTAAAACTGGCTATGTAATGTTAAGTGCAATTTTTGAAACCACTGTATTATGTTATCCTAAGTACCTTAGAACTGCTTAGTTAATGAAATACTCAGCCCCTAAAATAAATCCTTTCCTTTCTACCATTATGTTCACAAAATGTTTTAAGGACAAACACAGACACATTGTCCTTTCAGGAGAAGGTTGAAGCTATTAGACATTTGAGACATCCTGATCAGCGAATGCCAAATCTAAACTTGTCACAACTGTACTTATACTAGCTGAACTTCCCACCTCCCCGAGAGTGGCCTGTCTTGTCACACTTATTCCACCTGACCTACTTTCCAGCTCTGCACCTAAAGATGCTAAAAAAATTTGTGTGCCTCCTGAATGAGGGCAGAAATAGTTTTCACAATGATGAATAAACACAAAACCAGTCCCTGGCTGAGGACATCTGTCTCCTGCTTCCCACAAACAGGATTTTACTTTTGGAGCCCTGGACTGTTTCCTTCTGCATCATTCACTGGCTGAGGAGTTTCAGGATGAGATGGAGATGAAAAGACTTCACTGAACTAATGGCTTGAGGGTAAAGAAAGTAGGGAAGGAAGCAGGCTGTGCCATAGGTATTCAGGAAGTGTTCATCCTGATGTACTATCTATATGTGCAAAGCGCTCTGGGGCACATAGTTGCACATAAGGTGGCAGCATGAGGCCCAGAGCAATGTGCAAAGCTCAGCGACACCACTGTCCATGGATAGCTCTCCTCGATGGTTTCTGGCATGGTCTCGGGGGCAGCCTGGGGTGATGGCCGAGCAGCTGGTAATCTGACCAAAGAGGGAACAGACTATCTGTCTGGACATTAGCAACACCACCCAGGCACAGGCTTTGGCATTTTTCACTTAGTACTGTGTTCTGAATTCAGCAGTAGCAATCAGTTTTCTCCTTCTTACTGGTGCAGTACTGTGGTTTTTGACCTTCAGCCTGGGAACAGCACTCATAACACCAATGTTTTTAGTTGCTGCTCAGTAATGTTTACTCTGATCAAGGACTTTCTGAGTCTCATGCTCTGCTGGGGACGAAGAAAAGCCAGCAGGAAGCAGAGACAGGACACCTGACCCAAACTAACCAAAGAGGTATTCCATACCACAGCATGTCATGCCCAGTATATAAACTGGGGGCAGTTACCTGGAAGGGTTAGATCACTGCTCTGGTGGGGCTGGGTATTGGTGGGCAGGTGGTGAGCAGTTGTATTCTCTTCCCTTGTTATTTCCCTTATCATAATTTTTATTGGTGGTAGCAGTAGTGGTTTGTGCTATACCTTAGTTACTGGACTGTTCTTGTCTCAACCCATGGGAGTTATGTTCTTTTAATTCTCCTCACCATCCCACTGAGAGCTGGGGGGAGAAAAAGGGGAGAATGAGAGAGTGACTGCATAGGTAACTGAGTTTAAACCGTGACATACAGATATAAGCACAGCTAATTGGCACCCAGGATTCCTAATGATAGCAATATCTTGTGCATTTATTTATGCGTCTGGCTATGACAATGATAAATATGGTTTTAAAACCACTAACAAATTGTTTTGTTCTTCCCTCACTCATGACTTGAATATATATGTCCAGGCATATAATTGTACCTGGAGCCATTCTCTGGCACTGGGCCCAAGTGCCCCATCTCCTATAGCTAATCTGTTTTATCATACCAGATGGATTGGCCACATCCTAATCACCTACTGGGAATGGTCTTTAGTCTGTGCAAGTTTCTAAATTGTGCTTGGAGATTTTGTTCTGGAGAATGCTACCTGGCACAGGCACAAACTATGGTAGGGACCATCAGCAGTGGAGATGATCAAGCTCCCTTGCCTGGGAATGACTCTAGCATTATCTTATTGGAACAAGTATTACATGAAAATTTCCCAGTGAGTTCTCAGTGCTACATAAGTAATAATGTCACAGTAAGGAACAAATTGTAGTGCTCAAGTGGGGAAAGAAAAGGTTGCAATTTCTGCTTTACATGTCGATAAGCTAAGGCACATAGAACCAAATCCTTAGAACTTGGTGGGATTTATGACTAAAATCAGTCAAGATTATAAATACTTGTTGAGATTCACACCAAAAAATCCCTATAATGTGGGCAAGATTTTTGGACTGGATGTAGTAGTATCTTCTCCCACTGGAGATGCTGTTGACTGGTTTTGAAGTGTGCTTTTGTTCACACCAAAGAAATAAGCTTAGTCAATAGGGGAAGTTGGGGCAGGGACAGTGTTCATGCTGATGTAGAACATGGGGCTGATAACAAAGAGTTGTTCTGCTAGTCAGCATGGAGCAGTGCAGGTCTCTTGTGTAGACTTCACCTACAAGTCAGCACAGCTGCCAAAATCTTATTTCCCCCAGCCAAATCTCTTCATCTCTCTGTTCCTTTGGTGGACTTACTGAATAAAAGCTATAAACACACTCAAGTTCAGCAAATGCAACTGTGACATGAAGGGTAGCCATGGACCTCATCCTTGTTCTAAGCAGCCCAGACAAATACACAGTTTATAGACAGCTTTTCATCTTCATTGGAATTGCTTAACTTTGGAAGCTTTGATAAATGTTTTCTCTTTTGCACATTCATAGTTCATCTAAATGAAACAATTGCACTATGTGGGAAATGGTTTCTAATGTCAAACTTTTACTGGAAAACCATGAGGGAATACTGTGTAGCTGTAGTCAGGTCCTCTGTCTCTTCTCCTGCTCAGCTGAGCCAGCACTTTGTAATGAGTCTATTGCCAAAGGATAAATGCTTCTTTTTTTTTCATGCCATGGCAGTTCTGTGTTTTTCAGAGCAGAGCTACTGAGGTTAAGAATTAGTGAGGAGGGAATGGGGTCTTCCAACAACAGGATTCCAGTACCATCTGCTGGTAAGAGACACATGGGTTTAGCATGGACTTCCCCCCGTAAATCTGTATTCTGTCTGAGGCAGTTCAGCGCATTTTTAATTAATTACTCATGTCAGTCAGAGATGCTCTGCTAACACCAGTCATATCTTAACAAATGAGCTCCTCACACCTTTCATATATAATTTATCTTTCAGATTCAGCAAGAGTAGCCCAGTTTTCAGTAAGGGAGTTCTTGGTTCAGATATCAAGGTCATATCTGACTAATGGCATAAGTATGGTGACCTTATGTCTCACATCAGTGTGAGTGTCTGGGAAAGGGCAAGTAGTTTTGCAACATGAACATTTGGGGAAATGTGATTCCCTTCTGGCAGATGCAAAACTCACAGAATTCATTATGTGACTGGACATTCTTTGGCCATGAAGCTGCAAGTGCAGGTGGATGCTCAAGCAATCAGTTGCCAAAATACTGATGGGCTTCCAGTTGTCTGAGGGGCCTTTGATAGTGCTGTGGGTTGTGACTCTGCAAAGAACATTTTCAACTTTACACTTTTGTTCCCCTCCGATTCAATTTGATGTTTGCAGTGTTTACTATTGAGCTGAGGTCATGCTTCTGGATCTCTTCCTGATCTTAGCTTCAAAAGTCATTCCGGCTTAGTCTAGAGTGCAGCTGTGGGTATCTGTAAAGACACTCAAGTCGTCTTTAGTAGCATGCTTCAGTAAAGCTTCAACATCAGTAGCTGAACTAATTGCTAAAATTAGTTCAAACTCTCTGTGTGTGCTACAACTGTGCTCCTGACAGACCTAGCTGATAAAGCCCATTATCTTCTTACCAACTTTCTGAACTTGTGTTTACCATAATCTTTTTGGAAAATGCTTATGATGACTGGACCTGATATTATAGTGAAGTTATCAATAATGCTGTATATATTGCTAAAATGCTTTGTAAGTTTTACTTTGCATAGAGATGAGACTACATCTAAGAGATTTAAATGCATTCTTTAGCAAGGATCAGCTTTTTGTGACTGTATGAAAGCTCTTCAAATGACTGTAAAAGTATTGTTCACTTACCTAACACAAAAGACAAGTTACACGGCAAACACTATTAATTACTCTTATTTGCAATCTTCATACATGGAGTTTTTAAGAGTTTGTTATTATGCAATGAAAAGCAAGATCTCTAATAATATTTTTTAAAGATTTTTTTTAAAAAAACTTTAACAGAAAAGCAAATATTCATTTTCTTTGAAATACCCAAATCATCCAAATTGTATGTGCTGCATGAAATACACCTATAAGCTAAATAAGTAGTCTATGTAACATTTGGCGTCTTTCATGTAGCTGGTAAAGCCAGTACTTTATTACAGTGTCATAGAGTTGTCAAGCATTAACTTTACAGATTTAATGAAAACCAAATCATTATGATTGGGATAACTTACAAGAATCATTGATGATAAAAATCCTTACCATTTTAACACTGTTTCAGTCTTTAAATATTTATATAGTGCAGGTTAATTACTATCACTCTTGGAATTAAATGATCTTTGTTATAGCAAAATAAACCACAAAATATTCCTTTCACTGTTGTGCTTCTAGCCTGGTGCCTGATACAGTTTGAAACTTTTAGCTAAAACTCCTCAAACAGTCAGGTTTCTCTTCACATGGCTAAAAGCCTTCATGGATTCTCACATAATTCAGCATCCCGTTCCCACTTCTGATGACTGCGTTGGTAGATGCAAATGTGCCACTGGGGATTTGGGTGCAGTTTTATGTTCAATTTAATCTGATGAAACCTCCTTTCCCCTCTCTGCCCCCACTCACATATTTCTGCCCTACCCTTACATAGCATCTGCAGATCATGGGAGGGTGAGGTGAGTTGACATGGAAACTAACCACAAACAAGAAGAAAAAGATTTGCTTTATGCTGCTTTAGCAAAGAAACCTTTTTCTTCAAGGTGATTGTTAGATCTGATGCAATGGGTGGCTGGGGGTGGGAACAAATTAGACCCAGGCATCTTCTTTTAGCAGCTACTTGCTGTGACACTGAGGCATGTGCAATGTAATGTTGCTTCCCTGAGTGTTTAATATTTTTATCATTTCCCAAATTTGCTGCTTCATTATACCTGCTCAGGATACAAGACATAAAGAATACCTAAAAGGACCAAAACCCTAGAAATGGTCCTGAAATATTAAATTTAGGTTCTTATATATGTCCATGGTAGAAGCTGCAAGAAAGCCTGCCCTGTTTGTAACCACACTGATAAGGAGGGGATACTAGAGGAAGAAATGAGGTCTAAAATCTTGAAACCTCCTCACACATTGCTTCTTCAACTGACTGGTCTCCAAGGCTGTTGCTCGCACAGAGGAAGAGCTGTTAAGGGGCCATGGCCAGCCTTTCCACTACCCTAGTCAATGTTAGTGCAGTAAATGTATGCTTGACACATGTAGTTCTGATGCATACAAATATATATATATTAGCTGGCCTTGAATCAAGACAAGGATTGGTAAGAAAGAAGTGACCTAGGGTTGCTAAGGATTTTAGACATAAAAGGTTTGAAAATATTTATTTACTATTTTTTATTAGTTTTGAAAGCAAGTAAAATTCATTTTCAGACTGCATGGGAACTTCATAGCAAAAAAAAAATGCAATTCACATCTGTTAAAGCCATCATATAGCAAAGAAATCATTAACTCAGGAGTCTCAAAAGGTAGCAAATATCTGCTATGATTCATTAATTAAAAATTTTTATTCACTATAGCAAAGCTTGGATTGGCATCCTGGTTTTGGCTGGGAGAGAGTTAATTTTCTGCCTAGTAGCTGATGCAGTGCTGTGTGTTGTCTTTAGTCTGGGAACAATGCTGATAACACACCAGTGTTTTCGCTGCTGCTCCTCAGCACAGTCCTGATCAAGGACTTTTCAGTCTCTCATATTCTGCCACTGAGCAGAGGCACAAGAAGCTGTAAGGGAGCAAAGACAGGACACCTGACCCAAACTAGCCAAAGGGGTATTCCATACCACACCAAGTCTTGCCCAGTATATAAACAAGGTAGAGTCACCCAGAAAGGCAGATTGTTGCTCAGGTCAGGCTGGGTGTCAGTGGATTGTGAGCAGTTGTATTATGCATCACCTAATGTTCTAGAATTCCATTCCTCTTTCTCTTTTTCTTATGTACCTTTTTGTTACTACTACAGCTATTGTTGCTATTACATTTTGCTTTATTTAAATTATTCAACTCATTTAAACCCACAGGTTTTGCTTTTTTCTAATTCTCCATCCCATCCCCCAGGGTAGCAGAGGGAGGAGTGAGGAAGTGACTGCATGTTATTTAGGTGATATCTGGACTTAAACCACAACAATTGTTTTTTAAATCATCTTGATACTGAAGAGAGCATTCACCCGCTCCCAGATATTCATTCCAGTGACAGAAGTGTTGTGATGCACTCAGAGTCCCCTGGTTGTACTTCCAGAAGCTTTTTCTGTGGGAAGCAGGTCTAGGATTTGTCCCAACAGCACTGGGACACTGAGACCTGGAGCACTTAAATCCTCAAAATTATTTATGTAAATAATTATTATGGGCTTTAATTTACCTTTTGCTTTCCTGCATATCTGCCTTTGAAAGTGGCTCATCTTCCAGAAATCCTTTATAATTTACTGATTTCTGGAAATGAAGGTCTTTTCAGGTACCTCCTCTTAATGAACTGAAATTAGTAGTTATTCACAAATCTTTAAGTCCATATTACTGACTCTGTGTCTTAATCCTTCCTACAGGCCTGCTCTAGTTACAATACATTTTTGTGACCCACTTGCTTAATTTCATTTGCCTTTTAATTCCCTTTTGCTGAGTTATTTTATAAAGTACGTGCTGCTGAGAAACATCAGAACTGTGAGATGCATTGATAACAATCAAGTTTATGTCTCTTTTATGTGCCAGTGGGTATTTTATATTGGTTTTTTTGGGGGGAGGGAGAGGGTCTGTTGTTTCGGGAGTTTTTTCTTTTCACCATATTTACTTTCCCATTCACAAGAAGCCCAAAGAGCATTTAGCCATTAATTAAACCTTTGACAGCACAAAAGGTATTTTATTCCCACTTTCTCAATAGAAAACCAGGAGAAATGCCCACTCTCGTGTATGCAATTTCATACACTGTGTCAATGGGCAGTTGTAAAGATTTCTTGTAAGATATGTAGGCCCATACAACCTACTCTTACTTTCTGATCAATACATGAAATCAAACCCCATGGTCTTGATTTACATGCAGCCACCAAAACATACATGTGGAAAAGTATACACATGAAACTCACAAATGAAGTTGGCAGCAATTTATCACCTATAAGCCCAGCTCTGCAAAGTTTTACTTGTGGGAATAACCACTTATGGGGTAGTTTATACCATCTAAGAGCTTTAGAAATATCAACTCATGTTGTGCAGAAACTTAGACACACAGTGATATTATCAGTCCAAAGCTGTAGGGAAAGTCAATAATGAAAGTAGGGTTTGACCCTGGTATTCCCAGTATGGGCCTGGAGTTTCCTTTGGGCTAATCAAATGTGTTACAATGTGGGACTCCTTGCTCCTTCCAGGTCTTAACAGGCTCCTCAGGAAGAAACTCACAAAAATAGTTAGCTGCAGTTAGATACTCACTTCACAGGCTTTGACCAAGGAAGCTTCTATAAAAACCTGTGCAGTCTCTTCTCTGCTTGCTGAATGGTAGTGAGGAGCCCAGGCTTCCAGAAAGCACAGTCCTAGAGTACATATACAGACAGCCCAAAGGGCTGTGGTTTCTATTGCTTATAAAGTCTTTGACACCATGCCATCACAGATGCAGTGAAATGGAGCTGATGTGCCACAGGGCTGTGGAGCCATTGCTTATCCCACTACTATGCTCCTGAGAGTCTGGAAAATGTGACCATTTCACCTTATGCTGGGGCATTGACACTTCCAGGCTTCTCTTCCAGGCTCTCAGAAGTCAGCAGCTGCTTTTCTCAAACTCTGAAAGTCTGGATTGGGTCAAACCTTCAAAGACCATAGAACAGCTATATGGAAGCACTGGAACCCACTGTGGTGGCAATACTCAAACATTCACTTATTTCAGTGTTTCCTCTTTTTTTCTGCCCATTTCTGTGCCCCAAGAACATTTTTTTAGTTTTTTACTTCTCTTCTGAAATGGAACACTGTGATTGATTCCTTTAAATTTTGAGATTTCCCCAGATTTTATTAGGTCTTAGACCACTGTAACTGTAAAACTGGACCCCAACCAGCTCAGCTACTAACATTTCTGCCCTTACTGTTATTTTGCTCATACCCATTTGGAAACAGTCCCAATAGGCAGTCCAGGGAGGAGACCTATGATGCTGATCACTGAAGTGAAGACCAGGGCAAGCTACTGCTTTAATGATTTTCCACAGTTTTTCCATGTTGTCACAGCACAGAGGGGAGCTGCCAGCATCCTTCAGTTACAGCAGTTGCTGCCTGCAAATACCTGGTTTAACTCACGAATACCCTCTGCTTGTTTTTTATTAACCCTCTGCCAAACAACCTTGAACAAGGACTGCTGGTGGAGGGGTCTATAAGATGCTGTCTGGTTTGTACCAGTTTATTCAAAACAGTCTAAATACTTAGTTTGAAACAGACCTGCTGGTGGTCTTGAATCGGAAAAAGGAGAATTAACATGCTCTGCTACAGCAGTGGAGCTGAGGAATAGTCACCTGCAGCTCTTGAACAAGAGCCATCAGCAGAACCAGATCCTAATGAAGAAGGACTATCTGTAGGCAGTCCACATCATGCTGCACACATGCTCCATCCCTGTATGCTCAAGGCCAGGTTGGACAGAGCCTTGGGTGACATGGTTTAGTGTGAGGCATCCCTTCCCCTGACAGGGGGTTGGAATTAGATGATCATGAGGTTCTTTCCAACCCTAATCATTCTATGATTCTGTTGGGCAGGGATGTCACTGGCAGTCTTAGCTACATTGGGTTTCTTGCCACCATGAAGGATAGTGGAGTTAAGCCACAGGAAATATGTTGAGATGAGTTAAAAGTGTAGACACAAACCTCAAACTTTGTTGCCTACACAGTAAAACTCACATTAAAAATTATGCTCATATGTATCTTACATATGAGCATAAAACATAGGAGCACATATGAGCATAGATCACTCCCATATGGATGCAGAACGAGACCACAAAAGCACTCCAGACATTAGTCGTGGTGGCTGGAATTATGATAAGGAATATGATGAAAACTTCAAGTGATGCGTGCCTGATTTTGCTTGGCTGGTGAGAAAGGCTGGGCAGCAAAAGCAACATTTTCCCGGTCCAACCTAAATTCTGAAAGAAGTTACAAATGATTAACTTCTTCCAGGTGCAGCTGAGTGGGCTGAAGATGTTGCCTTGTCCATCAGGAGGTTGCTGATCCTGCCTCAGAGCACCCCTTGTCCAGTTTCCCCTACTCCACACTCTAGCCCACTGCAGGAGTGACTGATTTTTCCTGAAAGGATTTAGACAGTATATGTAAGCACACAAAGCGTTCTGCCAGGAGACCTGCTGGTCAGCAACATGTTGCATAAGGCAACAACATTTAAACTGTATCTGATGGTGTTGCAGTCATTTAGTGAGTCAAGGATCTCACCTCAGCCTGAAATGTTTTGTAATGCCCATTATACCACTGATATCAGCCCCTGTTCTTCTGTGAAACCACCAGCGGCAAACTCACACCAGCAACCCTCCTTCTAGCTGGTAAGTGTGTTTTTTTCAGCACAATTCACACTAGTGCAGGGTCGTTTTAACAGAACATCTTGTTAAGGAGCATGATGTCTTCACACATCTAATCAAATAGCTGTACTTGATGACTGCAGCCCAAAGCATATGGAAATTTGCCCTAAGAAATAAAGCTAGTTAAAAATGCCTTTTCAAAAGCAGTAGTATCTTCACTAAAACCCTACCACCCCCCAAAACTTCCCCATCACAATAATGTGTGCAAACACCATGTGTAGTCTGATTTCTTACACTTGTGCATACTGAAAGTAGACTCTTTGGGCCTATTGAAAAGTGCAAGGGGGCTCTTTTTTGTAAAGTGGTTATTTTTTCAGTACAGACCAAAACATTTCCTGTACTGCCCTATTGAAAAGGTGCTCTCAGTTTTGAGGGTAACACTTGCCTGTGACAGGGTGAGGGCTGCAAGGGGGGGAAGGAGGTCAGCAGTGGAGCTTGCTGCTCCCTGAGGCTAGCAAGGTGACAGGGGACAGGTTGCCACCACACCTTCTTGCTGCAGCAGCTGTGTACACCCAGAGTCTTTCTCCTGAAAGTGGGTCCAGGACCTGGCAAAGCTATGGTGCTTGTGCAGCATGATCCGCAGCCAGGGCATTTCATGGTCTGGAGATGTGGGCAGTGGCTCCTTGGGGTGAAAAGAAGCTCATTGCACTTCAAGCTGTTACGTTTGAAGCTGTCTCAACTAGTTGATGCTTATCAGGTTTTCACTGCAGAATGGGGTGTCAGCCACTTTGTCTGGAGACGCTTTAAAGTGATATCACCAGCATCTGATCTTCTCACTCTCTCATGATCTGTCCAAGATCGCTTTTGCTTTCACTGCAGGCATGAAGGAAGTAGAGAGTGTTAAGGATCTCTTCTTCACCATATGATCCCCTCACAGTCCCTCTTAAAATGCAAACTTCTTTTATGAGCAGCCAATTGGAGTGGGGGAATCACAGGTCCAGATCTTCTTCCTCTCTGCCCATCCAGTTGAGACAGATGTTTAAGCCTCCAACTTGCCCTAATTATGTGCTGCTTTCACTTACTGAGTGTAGGATTTACTAGATTTGATTTGTGCTCTTACACTGCCCATCCCTGTAGTATCTGAGCTTCTTCTCACTTACTCCTCCTATAAGATTCCCACTGAGTTAGTGTTCAGAGGCAACTGTGACTGGTGTTTCTTGATGAGACATAAAATAGGAGAAGAGCTGTTTATAAAACCTGCTTTCCATGTGTCATGTGGATAATTCTGTGTTGTGAATCTCCGAATTATTGTACAGCAGTTGATTATTGATCCTGCTGTTTGAAATTCAAACCTCTGCTCTCCTCAGGTCTGACAGAATTGACACAAAATGATTATTTAGCTACAGATTGGGGTTTTGTAACTAACCCACAGAATTTAATAAAACATTAAGAAGTGTTTTCACAAGAGGGCTCCAGAACCTGAAAATGGGAGGAGAAATATTCCATTAGTAGCTTGCATAGGATTTAGATAACTTCTGTATTGCCCTGTTAAATTTAATTTAGGTCCTGACTCAGAAGAGCATTTTAATGCTGCTTACTTTACTGAAATGAACAAGGATGGATCTGAACACAGACTTAGAGATCATTACCTTCTGGTGAGTGATATTTTTAAACGTATTTAAATGTTTAACCCAGTAAGTATCTTTAAAAATCTGTCTTTAAATATGTTGCTGAATTAGGACCTTAATTCCCATAAATTCTCTGTTGGCTGGATTCTCCAGTTCTCCAAGTTCATTTGTTGCCTTTAGACTTCCTCCTGAGGTTTCTCTTGATCAGCTAATGTGTGTCGAAATACACTTTGTTCTGTCTGCAGCTGGCATTTAAAATATATTCATTAAACATGTTGGCTAATGCGTTATTAAAGAAACACCTTTTATCCCTCTCTAATCATATTCTTGGTACATCTTTCATGATGCAATAGCTGCTGGGTACATTTCAAAGGTGCGTAATCGTGTCTCACAGCATCGTGATGTAACAGGCTTCTCAGGTATCATCCTTCCATTCATGAGACAGGGCTGGGTTGGTTTATGGGATGAAAGCATATTTGATATGTTGGCACTGGGTGGAGGAAGAAGTTAGTGGTAATGTTCCTGGGAGGTCATTCTTGGTTATGGTCCAGTGCTCTTCCCAAAGCAGCTTTCCCACTGCTGAGGACAGGGTGCAGAACATTATGACCAGATACTTCTGCCCCATGGGCTTACAAGGCTGTAAGAGATAGAGAACAAGGGGGTGAAGGAAGCACAGGGAAAGCAGTGGTCTCTCTGCACAGTGCCTGAAGCAGCAGCTCCACAGTGGGACACACCACTAGAAGGCCTGGACCAAAACAGGGGGAGATGTGCTGTCAGGCCTGAGCGGCATGAGAGAGCACACCCACCACTCTGCAGTGGTGTTAGAGGGTGTTCCAGCCTGTGTATCCCATCCCCAGAAATCTCTGCCTATCAATCTCACCCCTCTGCCTACACCTTATTGCTGAGCTTCGAGAGGAATGTAAGTGCTTCATTGACCACAGGGTTGAATTTCACCTGGATTAAATCCCTTTGAAAACCTAAACTGGGTTGCTGATGAGCTACACAGAAATACTTCCTGTCTACTGCGTTACCATCTCTAGGTTTTGCCCTTTCTGAAACACAAAGCAGTGGTGGAGGGGGTTTCAGAACTTATGGTAGATGGTAGTGAAAGAAACATTATCCTCCTATAACACAAGAACAACTCAGTTGATTTGTCAGGTTGGACTGAAGAAACCTCTGTCAGCTTTAGCTTCTAACACTAAAACCTAGCATAAATGGAATTGCACATTTCTGAAACTAGAGTAAAACATATCTGTGAGAGAAATCTTCATTAGAGCCACAACTGCACAGAATCTACCACCTCTGCATTTATCAGTGTTTAATACAAATACATACATTGGAGCAAAAGGGAAGAAGAGAACCCCACAGGACATGACTTCCAATTAGCAGGGGGTCACATCCCCTGCTGTCATTTACTATTGAAAAACATGCAAAAGATAATTGAACATTACACTCTCATCTCCCCCTGCTGCTGGTAGCCTTACGAGGAGGGCTGCTCTGGACCCCTTAGGGAGATGGGGAGAAGGGATCAGGCAATTACATGTAGAACCACATAATAACAGTGATTCATAACCTCATGGCACTAAACTCACTGGGTCAGATCTTTAGCTAGTGCCCGCTGGTGTAGCTTCATTGACTTCAGGAGGGAGATGCTGATTTACGTCAGCTGCAGATCTGGCCCATTTACTTTTCCTCTTTAAGAAAGCAATAAACTATGCAGAAGGAGAGCAGGTTGTGCAGTGTTCTGCACAGCAGCCTGATGGGTTTCTGCAGAGGAATGCTAAATATCAGAGACAATGACTGCTTCTGTGAAAGAAGATCAGATTATATTGCCCCTTGTACCTCCATGAGGTGGCTTAAAATCTGAAATCTGCTATTTTGGACATGGGATAGCCGAAGAAGCTAGAATGATCTTTGTTATAGTTAAGCTCCACAGAGCAATCAAAACCATATCTTTTTCTATACAGCTTTAGGAACAGGTTCTTACTGCCAGTATCAACTGGAGGTGCTAGCATCTCTAATATTGAAGTTTCCTTAGTCTGATAATTTTCTTATCTTAATTTGCCTTGCTCTGAGTTGGTTTAAGGGAAGAGAGCATAGTACAAACTAGGGATCAAAGCTATTTGTGTCTCAGTCTAGCTTCAGCAGTACTTGCATTGTGATCCTGAGCAAATCCCTTCATGGTCCTATGTGTTTGGCTATTCCTCGACTCCCAAGAAGATTTTCTTTCCTTCGTGTGATTGCCTGGGAATTTTCCAGCTTCCTAGGAAAAACAGGCAGCCCCTCTCTGATGAGACCCAGGCCAGACACAGCTGTCTCTCCTTTAGTCCTGGGACCACACACAATTCACCCAGGAATATGGATATGGGATAGTGGAGTCCTGGCATTTCTGGGGTACAGGGGTTTGGGACTGTCTGGGGTCTGTGCAGCTATGCCAGGAATACGGATGGCTGCTGCAGATAGAAGACAACTTATGATGGGAGCATTAGGGCCCTGGGAGCCTCAGGCTTTACTGACTCATTTTGGCACAGGCTGGAGCAAAGAATTTTTAATGACAGGGTTTGAAAATGTTAGCAGATTGTACATAGCTCGTGCCTGCTTTCGCTAGCTGAACCAGCCAGTAATTTAATTACATGTGTGGCTTACAGCTAACTTATGCATGCCTATCTGTTGCAAACCACGCAGCCCTGTGCAGGAGGGTGGGCTGACTTGGGAAAGGGTGCTGGAAATCCATGCCGAGCTGCAGTGACCTGCGGGTAATAGCCGATACCTGGATTCACGAGTGGGGATTGCATTCAAGGACACAATAGTTTCCTGCCTTTGACCAGGCTTGATGTGGTTTCAGGAATATATAACCAACATGTCTGCTTAATTCTTTTCCTTTTCATGTGGCTTCCTGTTGTAGTCCCTCTGTCTGTATTACAATGCTGTAAGATCCTCAAGGCAGGGACCATGGCTTTATATGCCTTTTCTAAATGCTAATACCCTCATCACATTGCTGTCTAGTGAGCAAGATTGCCATAGTATGAGTTGGCTTCCAAACTCAGCTCCAAGCTCTGTCTCACTTTCTCAAAGACTCAGGCAGTGCTGGGTTGTAATTTAGGTGCCTGTACTGGTGCATTGGAGCGAATTGTGCTGATCTGATCTGTACTGGAAAAGCACCTGAAGGGGGAAAACCAGGAAGAACGAAACTTGATATTGTCAGCTCTGCACTTGCAACTAACTTTTATCCTTAATAAAATCTTTGTCAGTTTAGAAATCTTGGTACTTTAAAATAACTGATGGGCTGTTTTAGTTGCTCCTCTTTTGCATTCTTGCTTTTAGGCATTCATTTCCTTCCTTTGCCACCCCCTACTCTGCACTCTCCTGACTATGAAACTTTAGGCTCTATTTTAATGAAGAGAGATTATCCAGAATCACATGACTCCAGGAGCTGAGGGATGAAGGAAGAAGCAGAGACAGCACCACAAAAAAAAAATGCTTGTCACATTAGCATTTACTGTTAGAGAAATCCTAGGGAAGAACCAGGCCCAGACTAAAGATGAAGCCTGGAAAATGGTCATCATATACCAGTTGTCTCCAAATTAACCTTCTTAATGGTGTTTTGCAGCATGGAAGTGCTATTATTTCCATTTCACAGAGGGGGGAACTGGAACACAGAAAAACTTAACAACTAGCCCAAAGTCTCTCCAGCAGGCCACAAAAGAGAGAGGAAAAAATATATGCCTGAATCCTAGGTCAGAGTCCTCATGGGTCATTCCTTCTTGCTGGTGAAAAGAGCTGGAGAGGAAGGTTAGTAACGCAGGGTTAGCCTCTGCAGGCTGAGTTAGGGTTCAGTGTAAGAAAGCAGTTAAATGTGCGGCTGTCTATCTGGAGGGTATTTGCACTAAAAAAGTTGCTGAGTCTGGAAAGCTGAGCATTTTCCCGTGTGATTGTTGCAGTTTCATTTTCTGGTCATGGTGGGAACAGCTTTTCTGGTTCTTAATGGAATTAGTAAGTCATCCAAACATTTCATAACTTTAATGGTTGTAGAAGTGGGAGAAACTCCAGCTGGTAGGTATAGAGATGGCTCCTGTGTTTCCAAGTTGGTATGCCCTTCCTTTAGTGAACTGTTTTATTTTATTTTAGCAACCTGCTGCCTTCTCTGTTTAAATCTGGACAGAAGAAAGGGAGAGAGCCAGTAAATAGAGCTGCAAAGTCATCATCTCAAGAAGCATCCCAGAAATTAACAGAGAAAATGCAAATCGCAACTTCTCAGTCTCCCAGGACAAGGCTGTTCTCAGTATTGACCTGTGCTGAATCTTCCCTTCTTGCTTCCTGAGGCAGTAAAGTCATCGAGTCCCTCCACCAAACTGAAGCTTCTTCCTGCCTCCTTACCTCTATCTGTTGCCTCTTCCCTTCTTCTTGCTTGGCTACAGGACTCCAGCATGAATAAAAGATTGCCTGCTCCCACCTGAATTGCTTATGGAGGGGAATATCCCCTTCTATACACACATACTATTTCCTTTGAAGAAAACTCTCTTTTAAAATTACCTGATACACAGCAAGACACTTTCCTACAAAAGGAGAACACACATCAA
The DNA here is from genome assembly GCA_032466535.1 of Forpus xanthops. Lineage (NCBI taxonomy): Eukaryota > Metazoa > Chordata > Aves > Psittaciformes > Psittacidae > Forpus > Forpus xanthops. The sequence continues at coordinate 25,585 of JASSUY010021057.1, read as the reverse complement.
TGAGTGCCTGATTTTTTTCTCTCTCAGATTTGCACATGCATTAAATACATCTATAAAAAACATGCATCCACAGCAACTGTGTCTGTGTAGACAGGTTATTTGGATCATAGAAAATTACATTTCTTTTTTTTTTTTATAAAAATACATTTCATAGGTACTTTTTTTGCAGCCAATAAGTAAACACCTAATTGAACCCATTGGCTAGTGAAAGATGGGAAGTTGGAATGACTAGACATTGAGGAGGAATTTAGGAAATGCTGTGCTCTGTGTTAGTTCCCATGTTAAGTCCTCTTTATCCTCTTTGATAAAGCATATGGAGAACTGAAAGAAGATGCTCCAAATCACCTGTAAATGCAGTATGTTCCCCAATGCATCCACTGTCCGTCTGCATGGCTCCTCCAAACTGTCTGTAAGCAGCCTGTATGACAAAGCCTATATTTTGGGCTCGCAAAATCCTACAGGGATACTTTGATCTTGCCCGAGGCAATGCTTGCAGGCACCCAGTGTAGGAGACAGGCAAGTCTCAGGGTGCAGCTTTCAGCCACCCTTAGCAGACCAATGCCAACTTAGCCATTAAGTTTTCCCATTTGTAAAACAGGAATAACACTTCTCTCTCAAAAGCATCACGGCACTTTTTCAATGAGTGTTTATTTGTCCTTGATGAATCTCACTTTGCAAATAGCTCCATGGAATATTTTTGGAAGGGAGAGGATTGTTATATCCTAAAACAGAGCGTGACAATGGGTAGCAGAAATGGACTCTGAGTATTTGCAAAGTGCCTTGGGAGCCTGTGATGAAAGGTGAGATGCAGGTGCAAAATATTATTATTCTAATGATGCCCGACTCTCTCTGAACTGTGCCTTGTGGAAGTGTGTGAACTTTGGAGTGAACCCTGAAGAATGTGAACCATGACAACTCTCAGGAGATGCAGGGGATGCTGACAACAACTTAATCAATTATGACAGCAGTGGCAAGATCTGTCCAGACTAGAGCACTTAAAAAACTACAAAGCCTCAGGCTTCTCTGTCTAGGTTTTTGTGAGAGTGGGACAATGAAGGAAATGGAATGATTGGGTTCCTTTGAAATGCAGTAATGCTAACATCTGCTGGCTTAAATGCAAGACCAGTCAGATAGTGTTTTATCATCTAAAAACACAGGATGGTACAGGAGGCAGTGCTGTGAATGGGCTAGATGAGATGTTTCCCTGGGAGAAGGGAGGGTTATCTCAGATGTGTTACTGGAAAATAAGACAGGGATGAAGGAAAACAAAAGGAAAACATCACACAGAAAAAAATCTATTGGGGAATGGGTAACTGCAGAAACATCAGATCAAAGGAGGACATTTTCTGCTAGGAATTAAATTATCCTCTTCCTTTCCAAGTCAAATGGACCCATTTGAGGAACAGATAGGCAAGATACAGCCTCACAGCCAGAGTGATTTTGTCTCCCTCTCAAGTGTGCGTGCATGTGTCAATTTCAAATAAATACAGGAGCAGAACACAAAGATCTATACCAGCACAATGAATTACATGAGTCTGCATGTGTTTTCTCGAGGGAACTGAGCAAACTAAATCAGGTGAGGCTCAAAACTGCTAAACCAGCAAATAAAAATAAATACATTACAATTTCAAGAATATTTCTTAAATATTGTCCACAGAGGCAAACCACAGACCTGTACTCAGCTGAATGGCGTGTTCATATATATTAATATTTCAAGGTATATTAAGCTGATCAGTTCACTCAGAACACACTGGTCCTTTTAAAGGACTTCCTTTTAAAGGCAGCTGCTCAAAGTGCCCAGGCATTGTATGGAGCTTCATGTCTCACAGTGGCCAAAGTGGCTGTGCACAGGGATTTGTCATATACAGTGGTTCTACTGCAAAGGATGAACCAGATCACCAGCAACTCCTTGCACCCTGCACTCAACCTTATTTCCTGTGACTGTTCCAAATAGCCACCATCCCTCCTGGCTGCCAGTGCATGGCCTGGAGTGGTTCTTAGCAATAGGAAATGTGATTCAGGCATGCAGGAATGATCCCAAGCCAAGCAGTATGTTGCCACTATTTGCCTGGTCACCTGGCTGTGCCACTTGCGTCTCGCATGGCAGCTTTTTTGCACTACAGTGATTGACTCTCTGCTGGTGTCACCTGTGGCATCACTTCATCACTGCCTGATGTAACAGTGATGGAGAAGGTCAAGCATACAGGTCTCATGCCTGGCATGTGTAGCCTGACAGGTCTTACTCAGCCTGGTGACAAAAGTGAGAGCTGGAAACACACATCTGTAGCTGCACAATTAGGTGAGCAAACAGGGCTGGGCTTGTTCAGAAGGCAATGCACTGTGACTCTTGAGGGAAAAGCAGCTTTGCCAAAACACCTCCACCTGCTCCTTCTGTTCCATTCTTAATGCCTAAACAGAAACAATTACAGCAGACCTGTGGCTTTGACTGCCCTGTGTATGTTGCAGGAGAATTCACGCAACAAAGACATGGTAATTGCCTGCTTCTGTACTGTGCTGGGGTGGATTAAGCATAGGATTAGCAGTGCTTTGAATACTGCTTTAGAGGTTGGTAGCAGACCAGTTTACTGCTCTTCCTCCCTGCTTGAAGTGGAATTCTGGGAGAAACCATTTGGGTTTGGTTTTCTTGCATAACCTTGGTGATGTTCCGATGTTTCTGTTTCCTTGTGGAAGTGGGGATCAACAACATTCACACTTCAGCAAAGTACCTTGAGGTCAACCTGTGGGAGATGCTGGAGGAGTGAGGTGTGTCATGCATTACTGTGGGCTTGCAGCCCATTGCCCACTCCATGAAACCTAAGCCGCAGCAGAACACATCATCAAATGTGGTTTCTTTGCCATTCTTCAGTAAAGCATTGCCAGCCTTCCTTCATATACTGTTTGCAGTAACCTTGTGTGCTTTGTTCATGTCCCAACTTAGATAAGGCTGGTTTTATTACCGAGTAGGGCTTCTGGTATGAACACAAGCACCTGGAACAGTGATGATTAGTAGATCAGAGTAGGCTATCGTAGACCCTGATCCATGTACAATAAAGGGACGTAAGTCCAAGTGTTAGGCAGATGGCTGACTGTGAGCTTCTAACTTTGATGTTGCAACTCCTCTCTCTCTTTATTCCACAGAAAGGCACAGTCTGACAGTCCTAAATACTAGGCAATGAATCACCTACTTAATGACTGTAATAGGCAGCCAGAACACAGTCCACAGCCTTTTGGGGTCTGTCCAGCGTCTACTTGCCTGTCTGCAAACGCACATTTAGAAATAATAATTGACCCCTGATTCATAGGGTCAGTGCTTTTACGTACCTATATTTTTATGATGAAAAAGAAAAAGTGTTTCCTTCATGAGGTTTAATTTACAAAGAGAAGTGTTGGAGAATTGTTGGACTGTCATTAAGGGAGTAAGAAGGGCATAATTTAAAAAGGTGAATAATCCTGAAAGGATTTTTCCCTTTTCTTTTTATTTCCCTTGTTTTTTTTTCTTTTCTTTTCTTTTTTTTTGCCCAACCTTGCTGTTTTACAGCTGGGGCATCACTTTAAGAAAGTGAATTTGTCACCAGTGTGTGAGAGATTTTCTTTGTTAACCCAAAGGCCAGCTACAACCCTTCAATTACTGTAAAGAGCAGCTAGGTTTTCATTTCCACCAGAAGCAGAGACCTGTCCTGAGGTCCCAAATGAAGCATCTTTTGCAAACTCTGCTCCGTCATAAATAAAATTGAGAGAGCAATATTGCATGTGGTTTATCATCGTTCAGGAAGGCTGGAGGTTACCTCCACAAACATGTCTCCACAGGAAAACTCAGGCTCTCTTTCCTTATCATCTATTAAATCATAGCATCTTCTCTTTGTTCCAACATACTTGTTTACTTCTTAGTTTGGGATTTGGTATCATGACTTTCTAAAAGTTTCTTACGTAGCTTCTATCATTATTATATGAGTTGCACTTGGCCTTCCTTACCTCCCGCATGAAAACATTAGTGATGACCAAGTCATACTTCTTCCTGCCAAATTTAGGATGAGCATAGGTTCAAGGAAAGGATTGTCCTCGCCGGCATAGAAATGATACATAGACAGGCATGGAGTAAACTGTTTCTCTTTCCTCAACAAGCCTGTTAATTACTGGTATCTGAGCCTGAGGCATGTTAACAACATGAAGGAGAAATCCTTAATATGTGACAGATTGATGCTGTGGTATTCCAGAGGGCAAGTGAAGTTTTACTATTTGAAAGTGGGATGTTCACTCATGGAGATCATAGTAGAGCTGGTTAATTTTTTTGCACCCACTTAAGTCACCACTGCAAAGGTTTTGCAGTGAAGGGAGGAGTTCACTTGGTCTCTTCTCATGTTAATGTTTGACTAAACCAGTCGATGAGTGACCTATTAATTGAACAGTTGCAAACTGCTGAAATGTCAGGTTTTTATATGTGAATGTAGAGAAAACAGGGAACCATATTCTTGTCCAGTCTTAAGGCTTGACGAGATCTGCAGACAACGTCTGGGGAGATTCTGCACGCTGTGCATTTTGATGTCTTAGAAAAATGCTGATCTGAAATTCCTGGAGTGAACTCAGTTTTCAAGTGCAATACATAAAATAATGTGTTCAGTTGTACCTGTGTAGTTTGACTTTGGAAAGATGAATACATATTTCTAATGACCTTTATCTAACTTATTAATTTTTAGCTCATTTGAATCATGAATCATAGAATCATAGAATAGTTAGGGCTGGAAATTACCTTAAGATCTTATATAAATTGAGAGGGGACAGACTCTGTAAGAAGTTTAAATGTCACGATGCCATAGGAAGAAATATCATAATATGCACGTCTTGCAAACAAGCAATAGTTAAATTTCTTCAAACAAATAATATAAAAGATTGATTTACATATGGAATAAATCAGACTAAGTGCTTATGAAATCTAATAGCCAGGTGAAAGGGATGGAAATAGACACTAGAAGGATATGTTAAGGTACCCTTCAATACACAAAGATGTGGAAATATTGGAGGAGACTGTGAACTACTTCACTTACATATGAATGCAAAGGAGACATTTCTAGCAGTATTGTTGGGACCTGGTAGGAACCAGATGTCAGACAAGAGGAGCAGTTGAGACACTGAGGGCTTGCTACTCTCAGGTTGGCAGATCATAGAATCATAGAATAGTTAGGGTTGGAAAGGACCTCAAGATCATCTAGTTCCAAGCCCCTTGCCATGGGCAGGAGCACCTCCCACTAAATAATGCCACGCAAGACTATGTCCAACCTGGCCTTGAACACCGTCAGTGATGGAGCATTCACAACTTACCTGGGCAACACATTCCAGTGCCTCACCACTCTTACAGTAAAGAATTTCTTCCTCACATCCAATCTAAACTTCTCCTGTTCAAGTTTGAGCCCATTACCGCTTGTCCTGTCACTACGGTCCCTAAGGAAGAGTCCCTCCCCAGCATCCCTATAGGCCCCCTTCAGATATTAGAATGCTGCTCTGAGGTCTCTTCTCTGCTCTGAGGTCTCTTCTCTGCTCTGAGGCCTTCTCTTCTCCAGGCTCAACAGCCCCAACTCTCTCATCCTCTCTTCATAGGAGAGGTGCTCCAGCCCCCTGATCATCCTCGTGGCCCTCCTCTGCACTTGTTCCAACAGCTCCATTTCCTTTTTTATGTTCAGGACACCAGAACTGCACACAATACTCCAAGTGAGGTCTCACGAGAGCAGAGTAAAGGGGCAGGATCACCTCCCTCATTCTGCTGGTCACACTCCTTTTGATGATGGGTAAGTCTGAGGAGAGTTTTTCACCTAACCCTAATAATTTGGAGTTCAGCAGAGAGAAAGTAACCACATTTGGATGTGCATTTAAACTTGTGCCCTCCCTGTTTTCAGCCAGGTACAGAACAATTTTAGTCTACCAAGACTTGAGCAAGTGACTTGCAACTCAGCTCTCCTGAAAGCAGCTCCATCTCTGTGATGGATAAGTGGCATTTCACTATGTCAGGATTGGTTTTGGGGAGTTCTCTTCAGGGCTGGTGAGCAGGAAAAAAGTTCCATATGTGAATCATAAATGAAAGACTAAGAAGCACTTCCAGTGGGCTGATAGGAGATAGCTAAGAAAAGTGAACTTACTCTTTACAGGCTTGCATACACTATTACAGGGATTTGCTTTTTGATCAAGCAGGGCCTTCTAAATCAGCATATCAAAAATGGCTGAACATACAGGTGGAGAGAGACAAGAACTCAACTGATGCATGCAAGGTTTCAAAGGGAAATGAAGATCTGTGTCACAACAAGGTTGACCTTTCTCTTCTTCACAGGCCTCTTTCAATTATTGAGTGCAGTTTTTATGGCAGCTGGAATAAAAGATTTCTTCCATGCAGTGTTTGCGTTGCAATACAAACAAAGCCAAAGGAAATCTTTATTTAAGAAAGACATGTTTGGGAATATCTTCCCTTGTTGAAAATAACTGGATAAGTCAACATATGTATGGATAAAAAATATTGACCCAGGTGTAATACTGGTGCCACTGAAGTTGGTGGGAGTCTTGCTAACTTGGGAGGATGGAATCAGGTTTTGGGATGGCTCCCTGGAGGTGAGACAAACAGAGTACAGTGGGACTGAGGTATTCTGGTAATGTGCCACATTTTTCTAATCAAGAGTCTTGCATCATTCTGGGAATGGAGATGTTTAGTGAAGGGTGGAATGCCTCAGATAAATAAGCAACTGAAATTTAGGATGTTCATCCACCCCTTATCTGAAATGACCAGATCTCTTTGTTGTGCAAAATGGGGCTGGAAAGCTTGCAGGGATGAACTTCCTTTTGACATTTGATATTGTCTGCTTCTGCTTCAGCTGTAGGTATGAAATCAGCTTCATACCAGTGTCCTCTTCTCTGCTCTTTGGTCAGGTTCTTTTCCTCACCTCCTTTTTCCTCATACACTAACTGCTATAGGACACAGGTAGTAGCTACAGCTGCTGCTGGAGCCAAATCTCTTCACATCCCCAGCACCTTCGTTGATAACTCTGAATGGGGTCACTGGCTTGTAAGTCAATTACAACAAATTTAAGCAAGATTACCTTTGTGGAAACGAAGATTCTCATCTACATTCAACATCATTATTATTAAGATGCTGATGAGAGTGAAGCAGGATGATTTCAGTGCTGTTCAGGAACTGCTGCACGATTGTGGGAGAACATTTTTGTGTACTTCAGATTTCTACAAACATTTTCTTTCCACTAAACCTTAATTTGGTGCACTAGTAAGTAGGATATGCAGTTCAGCATAAGCTAATAGAAATATTTTAGGCTAGTCTTTATTTTGCTTTGTAGGTATCATTTGTAAACCTAATGCTCTGAGACAGATTTTCTATGGGTTTGTGTTTCCCAGATATTTAAAAGACAGGTCTGGATATCCAATCCTACTCTAAGTGTAAAAGTTCGGAGCTTTACATATTTAGATATCTGACTTATAGAATCAATCAGTTCTCAGAGGATTAAGTGAGCCAAGCTAACACAAGAAACGGAAGTCCGGTTGAGGCAGACTTAAAAATATAACCCTGGAAAATGTCTGCATGAAATTTATTTGTAGAATAAAATTCCACCGTTTGCAGAAGAGTCACCAGTGTCACTTCTTCACTGAAAAGTCAACTGCCTTTATAAATGTTTTCATCTTCAATAATTGAAACCTGATCTTTTTTAACGAGTGTACTGTCGACAAAAATCCTATGTTCGAATGAAAACTTTATATCTATTAGATTTTGCACTTTCTGAAGAAGAGTCGTGATCTTTTGCAGAAGGCTGACTCCTTTTATAAAAAAATAGGTTGTTTATCTGAAAACGTATCTTTGTTTTAAAAAGGTTTGGTGCACCCAAGGTCAAGATCTGCTGTAAGATCTAAACCTTTCTGTGTTCATGTTTGATAGCTTGCAGTAACATGCTTCTGGTCTTTCAAAAGTAGAAAAGACTGCAGGGCCACTTTTTATGGCTGTTTGGAGAGGGGTTTACTTAGCTCTCTGCACTATCTAATGACTCAAAAAATCACTGTGTATCAGACCAGATCAGCTAAAAAATTAAAGCCAGGAAATTGCTGGTAGTCTTCTGGAGTTTCATGAAAGTTTACGTAATTGTCATCACATGTCATTGGGTTTAGCAGCTGCAGGAAGATCCTGGTCTCCAAGAAACAGGGATAATTGATTAATAAAGTGTATCTGTGGCCACAATCTATGCACTGAGATCCGAGCAGCCAGGTCTGGAGCCCTGCTGCATGAAGATACAATTTACGCATTCATTTAGCTTAAAGTCTGCATCTGGTCTGAAAAATTGTGGTGAATCATTTGAAGACCCAGAATTGATTGGGTCACTCACACATGTTAATAGGATTAACATTTCAGAGTGAGCCCAATTAAATCTGTGGCAAATTTCCCTTTGGCTTTTATATGACATAGAGGTAATAAGGGATGAGAAGGCTCTCTAGGTCCAGTCCCTCTGCTCAAGTAATATCTCAAATTTCCATTACTTACTTGACTGTATCACATGACAAAAATCTAACAGCTTTTCTTCTGTCTTCAAAAACTTCTTCCTCTGCCAATTAGAAAATCCTTGGTCTCCATCAAACATCTTCACAGGCAGTTTGCTCCAGTTGTTGTGCCAACCATCCTGTAGCTTAAATAATTCTTCTATGGTGCTTATCAGTATGAGATATTTAGATACAGCTACCATATTCTGTGTTAGCCATTATCCTGTGAAGCTAAACAAAACTCATACATCTCATTTCCAGGCTTTCCAGGTCTCTGGACAGTTCAGTGGCCTCCTTTTGCATCTATTTCCCTGTGAATTGAGTTTTCTTGAAAAGGGATGACCAAAATTGCACTCAGTTTTCTTATGGCTGTGTACAATACATTACCATTGCCTTCATTTGACAAGCTTCTTTAAATATAGATTGCTAAGATGATGCCTGTACCATTTCCAAGAGGTAATTTCAGAGTGGATGCAACCCAGAGGCAGGCAGCCCCACTGAGAGGGCTCTGCTGCTTCCTCCCCAGGCAGTGCCTGGAATTACTTCAGTGAATGCCTTAATTTTATGACTTTATAGAAGTGAGAGGCAGGATCTTGAAGGCCATGACCCCGGGGGAAAAGGAGAACCCTATCTCCTGTCTGTGACTAGCCCAGAGTGGTGGTGTTTGCAAAACCCAGGTTTTTATGGGGCTTTTGTGACATGATGAAGGGCAGGCAGGATGGGGGGTGCGTATAGAGTGCCATGTTGTTTTGGTCTCTGTACACCCAGCAAAGAGTGGGACCCTGAAATCAATCACCTGGGCTTCAACAATGTCAATGGAATTTATATCAGCAATAAATATAGCAATTTATATCAGCTAACCATGTGGCCCCTGGGCTTGAGGTTACCATGGAGAGATAACATATTTTCCTAGTGTCTTAGGGACTCTGTCCTTTTATGCTGCTGTCAGCACAGATGGAGCTGGCTGGGGAGGGAGTGGGGCTGTCAGCAGAGCTGCCATGGTTTTTGGACAGACAGGTTTTTTACTGGAAATTTCATGGATTTTATGCATATAGAAAAACCCACAGTGTAACATTAGAGAATTTTTTTATATATATTTTTATTTCTTTTCTCCTTTTTTTTTTTTTTTGTTTCCTTTCTCTTTGTCTCAGCTGTCCGTGCTTGACAGTGACCAAGATAGTCATCATGCTGTTTGGCTTGCTATCTTGGTTTGCCATGTCCAAGCTGCCTCAGGACACCCATGATCGGCTGATGGTTGCAGCCTCTTATAACTTGCCAATCCTTAATTGCTGCATGAACCTGTATGTCCTTTGGAGTTCTCTGCTCTCAGGTCTGGCTGGTGATGTTTGAAGAATAGGAAAATGCACCCTCAATTTAGCTTAGCAGTACAACGTGTTGCAGTCATTTGAAGAAAGACTTTTATGCAGCACCAGGAAGAAGCTATGCAGTTATAACAAAATTCTCTGATGTACCCTTCATATCTCTACATTTTCTGAATTTCCCAAGAATATCAATAATAATAAAAAAAATCATCAAAGCTATCTTCTTAAAGCAATTTCGGCACATTTAAGGACTGTAGTAAAACATTCACTATGACTCACAAAGTGAATGGTTTAGGCATGTACATGTGCCTGTGGGATTATATATTACATTGGCAATAGTAATACATTTTTCTTTGACATAAATTTATAAATTTTAAAGGAAATCAAGAAATTATTCAAAATCTCAAGTAAAATCCATATATAAGTACATATAACTAAGATCTCTTTATTGTTCGTTGTGAGATTCTGTACAAGTAGGAAGGTAGTTGGCGTAAACTGGTGCTAAGAAATCACTTCTGACAGCATCCTAAATCACCACAGAGTTAGACAAGAGATCCAGTTAATTAGTGTACGGTGTTTGGGGCCATTCTTTCACCCCCTTATTCTGTTGAGCTTTCCAGTCTTAAGAGATGGCCATTAGGTAAATACCAAACCTGAGCAATGAATAATTCTCTTTTTTGGAAGCAAAAAAAAACCACCCAAATGTTCAGAATAGAACAATTTCACTTGAGTCAAATTTATGGAATAATTTCATAGAGAAAAAGCAACAAAAAACTTTCTTTAAATATTTCAACATTTCTTTTTAGGAGTTATCTATTGCAAACATTTTGACTTTTCAGTTGAATGTGGCCTTTCAGTTTAGAAATTAACCCTGAAAGAATTCTGCAAGGAGGAAGATAATGTCAAACCCCATTTCCATTTAAATAAGATTTTTCTGATTAATGCAAAGTAATTTTTTTCAGACAGTTGTTGGGTTTTGGCCCTGGTTTAATGGCTAGTAGTTTCTTGAGTAAAAATCTGGAAGATGAAGCTTCAATGCTTTCCTTATATTATTAAACATAACATAGTCTCATGTTACTCCCAAAGCAGTTAAGCAGATGTATAAAAATATTTAAGCAGTTCTTGGAAAAAAATAAACAAATTATAAGTCCAGTAACACATGGATTTATTGTGTTTACATGTACATTAGTTTGTACCTTCTCAGCTCCCATAGATAAAATCAGAGAATCATAGAATAGTTAGGGTTGTGAAGGACCTGAAAATCATCAGCCCCCTTCCATAGGCAGGGGAGCCTCAGCCCAGGCAATGTTGCCCAAGACTCTTTCCAACCTGGCTTTGAACACTGCCAGGGATGGAGCATTTAGTACTACTTTGGGCAACCTGTTCCAGGGCCTCACCCCCCTCACAGTAAAGAACTTATTCCTTATACCTTACCTGAACTTCCCTTGTTTAAACCCATTACTCCTTATCACTGCAGTGCTTGATGAAGTTTAACCATGACAAGTGCAAGGTCCTACACCTGGGTGGGAGCAATCCCCAGCACAGCTACAGGTTGGGCAGATAAAAGATTCAGAGCAGCCCTGCGCAGAAGGACTTGAGAGTGTTGGTCAATGAGAAAATGAATATGAGCCGGCAGTGTGCGCTCACAGCCAGAAAGCCAACCATATCCTGAGCTGCATCAAAAGGAGCATGACCGGCGGATCGAAGCAGGTGATCCTGCCCCTCTACTCTGCTCTTGTGAGACCTCACTTGGAGTATTGTGTGCAGTTCTGATGTCCTCAACATAAAAAGGAAATGGAACTGTTGGAATCAGACCAGAGGAGGGCCACGAGGATGATCAGGGGACTGGAGTACCTTCTGTATAAAGATAGGATGAGAGAGTTGGGGCTATGTCAGCCTGGAGAAGAGAAGGCTGCATTGGAGTCCTCATAGCAGCATTCCAATATCTGAAGGGGGCCTATAGGGATGCTGGGGAGGGACTCTTCCTTAGGGACTGTACTGAGAAGACAAGGAGTAATGGGTTCAAACTTAAATAGGAGAAGTTTAGATTGGATGTGAGGAAGAAATTCTTTACTGTGCAGGTGGTGAGGCACTGGAATAGGGTGCTCAGGGAAGTTGTGAAAGCTCCATCGCTGGCAGTGTTCAAGGCTGGTTTGGACATAGCCTTGGATGTCCCTGCCCATGGCAGGGGGTTGGAACTAGATGATCTTAAGGTCCTTTCCAACAGTAACTATTCTATGATCCTATGAAGAGTCCCTTTCCAGCATAGATGTGCGTTGGTGCTGAATCAATGTACATATTTTATTCTATTTTTGCATGGAGGAAATTTATGCCTTAAAGCCTTTGTCTTGATATAATTTTCCCAAACATTTACAGATGGAAAGACTACATATTTTATTGTGTTGTTTCATGATTCTATGATTCTATGATTGCTTCTGACATCTTTTTTATGGTCCCAGAATGGTAGCCTTCTTTATTCCACGAGGCTCCTTGCAATGTGGTGCTATTCAACTAAAGTTGAAGTGGTTTAATCTTCCTTGTTTTTTAATGCTATCTGATGTTTTGATTAAATACACTTAGAATGCAAACCATTGTCCCAGTGTTTCCACAGGCTTGCATTCAGGCTTGGTATCTTATAGATTCCTCTCCCTGAGAATTTTCTGTGGGTGCGCACTTAATCCCAAACTGTCCTGTTCACACTTTGTGGAGAGATAATGTAAAAAGAGACAGGGCATAAAATAGCATCCACTGGCTAGGGGAGGAGATTGGAGTTGGTTGACATTGATGATGGGGAGTCCAGGTACCATCACACTGACTGCTTTTCCAGTTGGAGGTGATTGTATCAAGATGCTGGTAACAGTCTGGTCAGTGTATGAATGCACAGGGAACATAGCACTCAAAGGTCATTTATTTGTCCACTGTAAAGCCCCACTTGTTCTCTGCTTGTCCTGATGTGAACTTTTGATTATCGTGTCACATGCTTTGAAGCTTATTAACTTCTTCAAACTCACCATGTCCACACACATGCAAGATTCTGTGTGTGAGCACTGTTCCTGCAGCTGGGCTAGCTCAGACAGTAAAGCAGTACCAGCATAAGGGAGATGTGAAGGTTGAGACTATGTGCTTGGAAACATGTAGGTTTGTGAAACAGTGTCTCACAGACTGACCTGGTGGGATATTTAAAGAGCTTCTGTAACACAACAACTAAGCTGAGGCAGGGGAAGGAAAGACCTTCCTGTTCATGTTCAAGTATTTTTGGTTTGGTAGCTCTGTCTTCTCTTAATCCTGCAGTTTTACAAGCAGACGAAGCTCCTGCACCCAGTGCAAGAGCTGACATTTCCTCACTGCCCCCTCCAGCCCAGGCACCAGCTGGAAGCTCAGTGTGTGAGGACAGGCATGTTCCATCCACAGCTCCTTCCCCTACTACAGATTACTCCATCCCATGAGGGCTGCACTAGCCTCTCTTGTAGGTGTAAGAACAACTTGGCTTCAGCCTACAGTCCTGTGCAAAGATTGTCATACTCTGCAATCTCTAAAGCAAGACCAGGGCAAACCGTGCCTGAGGAAAGTCTTACTCTGTCTACATGGGAGACCTTTAGCATAATGTCAGCTAATGCTGCACACAGAGTGCACAGACTGAGCTGTACCAGTAGGTACCCTGAAGGATCAGCAAAAGTCTTCATTCCTCTTTCCTGAAAAAGCTTTTACTTGTGAGATCAGAAGCGCGGTGACCTGGTCAAGGAGGGACTTGGAAAATGGGTTTAGTTAGAAGGTATGACTCAAAAGCACTGTTCAGGGCACAGATATCTTTCCCTGGGGATTGTGGAGTGAGCAATACAAAAATCAGTGTGTCAGGATGTCACCAAGCATGCACGGGAAGAAACTTTACACGGCACAATGAGAGTGCTGCAGTTGGAGCTCTGAGTTTGAAGAAATGTTCTGATTCAATCAATGTCCTTTTGTTTACCCTACTCCTGCTCCTCCATTCAGCAGGAAGCCTATATCATTCCCTTTACTGCTGCTGTACTTTTTACTGCTTCCCTTTTCATGAGCATCTATCATGAAGCAGTTCTCGTTTTTTGCCTCTGATAACTAACGGGTCCCTGTCACCAGACCGGTCTTTGATGATGCTGCATCGATCACACAAAAGGAAATGGCTATTGAATGGGTGGCAATCAACGTTTTACCTCTCCCTGGAGCCAGAGTGAGTCAGTGCTTTCAGGATTAAGAAGAAGCCTTTTAGAAGGCTTTTTTTAGTGCTATGTTTCCTCATGTGGAAGGCTGGTGTCCCAGTGCCGAGTCATAGGACTCAGGGGACATAGCAGCAATTACTTGCTAAGTTTTGCTTTGAATTTAGTAGCATAAGAAGATAGAAAAGAGAGATGATATCTGGGGCCAACATCTTCTGGCTGACAGGTCCTGCTTTCCAAGTCAGATGTGCTATTGAGATCAGGAGAGAAATGTCCCACTGATGACAAGTTTTCTACCACCCATCTCCACCTTTGGAAACTCAAAACTAAATTGAGACAAACTCTGGAAATGTGTTAGCCAGTGTGACTGGAGGAAGAAAGCCCAAATATAGATGTACATTCGAAAGAAAGAATTAGGATTAAATCTGAGTTGGTAATAGCATACTGGTACAACCCTTGCCACAGCATTTGCTGAAAAATCTGAATTTTCAGTCTGAAAAAAGAGAAAGAGAGGCCATTAAGAAGAGGTAAATCCTCTGTGTCTCCATACAGAGGAAGAGAGCAGACCAGAGCCCTTATGTCCTGATCCTTAGGGATGTATCTCTAATTCCCATTGAATTGTAATTGCACTTGAAGAGGTAAACTTTAACAAACAGTACTCAGAAGGACTCAAGAGCCAACAGAGCTGGTAGGACTAAGACACCCTCAACAAATATGTTTGGAGATAGATCCAGAGTTGTTCTCTCTGCACACGTCTTTCACGCATATGGCCAGATGGAGCTCATCAGTAGGGCTAGTTTGATGGACTCGGGTGACTGCCAAGCATGTCTACCTAGAGACATCCAAATGGACTCCATGTGGATCCAGTAGAGAAGTAGAGTACATGTGTATTTATGCAGTAGTCAAACTGAGTTTGTGTATATAAGAATGTCTAACATAATTTCAAAGCAGTGAGGGAGTCTCTGTGCATTCCTACTTGTCTGGATTCTTTTCTTCTTCCTGCTCTATTATTTTCAAATATTTACAGCAGCACTTCAAACTCCCATCCTTAACTCCTGGATAGAAACATAAGCAATAGCTCAGGCTTTAAAATATCCTATGCACTAGCATAGTAGTTTGCTGGTACTTACAGAATGTATTTGTCCCTCTTTTCAAAGGGATTCTGGACTGTGTTCCAGAGGGAAGGAAAAGCAAAGATAGGAGTAGGTGTGTGTTAATCCTAGTAAGATATTCAAATGTAGGACTGTTTGCAGTTTCAGGAGCAAAGTTTGTGTGATTCTGGGCTGCAGACACACCACAATTCTTACCTTAGGTCCCCTGGTAAAGGGACGTGAGTATCTGTTCCAGCCAAACTTGTGTTTGTGTCTGGGGACCATGACAGTTTACCTGACTTATCAGACAAAGTTCACATTATTCCTGAAAATTCTCTCCTCTCTCCCTGAGTTCCTGTGAGAACATTGCTGCAATTTACTGAGTTTTGTGCATCCACCCTTGGTTATAACAAAACGTACTTCAAAATACTGCAAAATAGTCAAGTTACAAGTGCTGGCGAATGCTGAGATTCCCAAATTCCTCTTCCTCACTTTGCAAATACTGGCAATTTATTTTTTCCCTTTGGTGAGGAATAAGAAGCATCACAAAGGTATTCTGTATCAAAAGGCCTTTCAATCTGCCTTGGCTTTTAGATGGCTTCCGATCCAGATCTGCTATAGATAACTCCTTTTGGCTACTATTGGAAGCTCCCTGCAGTGTGCAATAAACATTCACTTCATATCACACATCTCACCCTGACAGGCAAATCCCTTGCATATCAATGTGGGTCTGTGAAGAGATTTTGCTTTTTTGCATTCCTTCCACTCCCAGCTGTTAATTTGCACTGACTAGATAGCAGGGGGTCCCACTCTGCCCCAGAGACAAGCTTGTGACTTCCATCGACTTTAATGGGATTTGTGTGAACATAGACAGAGTCAGTCCCTCAGTGGAATTCAGACGAGCTGACCAGAAATTTCAAAGTCATCAAAGGGCTTTAAACAGCCAGTTTCTCTTATTTTAAAGGGAATGAATTACTCAAATCTCATGTAATCATTAAAATCCAGAGTTCAAAATAGCTAACTAGGCCTAGTTTTATTGTTGCTTCCATAAAGCAAATCTACTGTCAGCAATCACCCTGCACAAGAGAAGGAACATCACGGCCTTTCACTTACAGAGATATTATTTGAAACAAATGGCAAAACTTTCATAGGTTCAATTACTGAAAGTGTGAATTACTTCTACAAAGATTTTGACAGACCTGCAGAGGACTGAAAACACCTTTCCCTGCCACCACTGTTTATAAAAGAACGCTTTATGGGTGCTACTGATGACTACATTTCCAGATTAAAACCGAACTCCTTTAGATTAAAAGTATAGGACAGCACTAAAGCATTCAGGAAGCCTGTAAACAGAAATATTAGTATACGTATGGCATTCTGTGCTGGATTTCCTTTATCCACTTGAGGAACAATCAAGAGTCATGAAATCAGGAAAGCTTTAGCGAGTTAAATAAATACGTAGTGGAACTGTTACAGGAATCAGTTAGATGTTAATTACCCACAACTTTCAGAGAATATATGTGCCAAAAATGCATGCAAGGGATGGATTGGGTTTTGAGAGTATTTTAGACCCTAACTCATTTCAGAAAGAAGAAATCACTTGCATGTTCTTTTAAAGTCCATTTTTCAAAGATACCACTTTGTATCTTTGATGCCTCAGTTCTAGTGTAGTCATCCCTCTAGAACAACATGTTGCTTCTGATAGAGCTGATGCACACAGGCAGTGCAAAGGACCATGATTAACTGTTTGGTTTTTAAATATTAACCAAGTCTTCACTTTTCCAATTAAAATCTATCAAATTAAGCAAATTGCATCGAGGATTGGGAAGAAGAAAAGATCCTTGCCTTAATTATTTAGCCAATATTTACTGGGTTGGAGTGTATTATTAACACAGCAAAGGAGCCTATTAATTACTATTCACAACATTTCTAATAGTAAAAAAAAGGCATCTGCTGTTTCTATGAAAGAAATATTGCCACTAATAATCCATCCTAAATTGTAAATGTGGCATAATAAACTGGATGTGTCGTTTCTCTGTTCTGTACTGACACATGCTACATTAGGGAGCTGAACTTTTTCAGGCCTCTGTCAAAAGCCTGTTTGTTGGTGACCTTTGATCAGCTAGTACTCAATTATACAGAAGCCTAATGGTGCATTTCTAGATCTGTAATGCATTTTACACCAGAAAACTCTGCTTCAGCATCACCACCTTTTCACCTGCATTGTGACAACAGAGACAGCAAAAGCAGAAAGGAAAAACTTTTTATTATATAAAAAAGTTTTAATGTGTTGCTTGTTCCGTAAAGACTCGGAATGTGTGATCTATTTATTGAGAGAGAGGAAGTGAGAGAAAAGATGTTCTGAGGTAAAGACACTTGAACTTCTGTTGCTAAGGTCAGGCTTCAATTTTCTGCTTGATTTTAGATGCCCCGCGTGAACTTTGGTTAATCATCCATGACCTATGTCCCTGAAATCCACAGCCTGTCATGGAAGGAAAAGATGAAAGGAACAGTTTGAAAACTTTTAAGCTAGCCATCTATTTCATCTTAGGCTCACATCTAGTTAAGCCATTTCTGACAGATGTTTGTCAATTTAATTTTTAAATGTTAGATTTCTTCCTGCAGTTAAATCCATGTGTTTATCCTAGCCTTGGCATATAGGAAGAGCTTATTCCTTTTGCCTCTCAAGTACCTCAAGACTGTTTTCATATCTCTACTCAAACTTCCCTAGACCAAACCAATCCCAGTTCTTTCCTTCCTGAGCCTGGAAGCAGTATTGCATGGCTGAGCAGAGCAGGACAGACATTTCACATCTTATGGATTACTTTTTGCAATACTGTCCTATTTGTCTTTTTAAAAACAATAGAACATTGTTGATTCATGTTCAGTTTGTTATTCACCATGATTCCCAAATCACTTCCTTCGTCTCTCCAACAGTTCTTTGTCATGTATTTTAACAAAATTTTATTCTGATCTATGTGAACATATTCACTTGCTCATACTGAATTTGGCCTCATTTTTCCAGGACATCTCCCTAATTTGTCACAATTTTTCTGATTCCTGTAGAATCTGTTTACAGACTGCCTGAGTTTGATTTTATCTGTAAATAAAACAAACATATTTTTACTCCTTCTTCCACATCATTCATGAAAATATTGAACTTACCAGACTTAGCACAGACTTCTGTGATTCCCACCTGATACAATCTTATCATTGGACACCAAATAATTGACAAATTACTCTTAAAATGCAGATTTCTGACCAGCTTTGCATTGCTTTTCTCTGTAGAAATCTTGACCATGTTTTCTTAGCTTGCTTAGAG
This sequence comes from Forpus xanthops, assembly GCA_032466535.1. Lineage (NCBI taxonomy): Eukaryota > Metazoa > Chordata > Aves > Psittaciformes > Psittacidae > Forpus > Forpus xanthops. Next base: position 7,146 of record JASSUY010021057.1, on the reverse strand, counting down.
AATGTTATGTGAGATGGTGTCAAAAGCTTCACTAAAGTCAAGATGTATATTTTCTTTTCCTTTCCTGCCCACAAGTTGCTACCCTGTTGTAGAGTGGAATTAGATTGGTTTGACATGAGTTGTTCTTGACAAACCTGTGTTAGCTACTACTTCTCTTCCTGTTGCCACCTAGGTGCTTACAAGTACTTAGATTACGTGTTCCAGGTTTGGAGATTTTTTCAAGAATCAAGTTAGATTCCCAGACTGATAATTCCCTGGCATTCTTACTCCTTCCTACAGTAGGTGGTCTGCTGGCTCTTCTTCAGACTTCTGACTCTACTCATTTTATATGAGATCGCTAAGAGATTTACTAATGCCTATGAGATTATTTCTGCCTGTTTAAGTATCTTGGGATAAATGCCCTAATGCCCCACTGAACTGGAAACATTCACCTTATCTAAATACTCTCTAATCTGACCTTCCCCTGTTGTAACCTGAGTTATTGCCCCTTTGTTGTATCAATCGTCTAGTCATAGTTGACCTTTCCAGTGAAGGCTGAAACGGAAAGGCACTGAATATTTCACTTTTCATCTGGCAGGGACTTGTTCCTCCATTTAGCAGTGAACCACTGCTTTCCCTCAGAGTTCTTTTTACTGCAAATGTGCTTACAGAAAGCTTTTTGCTTCCTTTGCTGATTTCCTCTCTTTTTGTACCTTTGCTTTTGTGATTTTTTTCCCCACATATTTATGCTATTCATTAGTACTTTTCTTTAGTACTTCAATGTAGTTTTCACTTCCCGTACATTTCATTTAGCTCCAGGTCATTGAAGAGCTCATGGTTTAGCCAATTTTTTTTCTGATTGCACTTCCTATCCTTCCTTCATGTTGGCATGGCTTCTGATTGTGCCCTTACTGTCATTTCTTTAAAGATTTGCCAACTCTTTTGGACTCCTTTGTCACTTCAACTTGTTTCCGAGGAGATCTCACTCACCAATTTACACTGTTCATTGAAGTCTGCCCTCTTGAAATGCATTGCTTTTAGTTTTCTGTTTTCCCTCCTTCCCTTGCTAAATATAGTGAATTACTCATTTCATAGTAATCATAACTCAATTTCCCTACCCATAAACAGGGATTACATCCATTTGTCTCTGTAGATTATAAACCCTTCTGGGGAAGAAAAAATTTCTTTTTTTCTTTATTTTCTATTTTTTTAATTTATTTTAAATGTAGTAAAATGTAAGAACATTCCAGTATTAGCTGATTCTTCTAAAGACATCCCTTCTCTTCTTCCCTACAGGAAACCCATGACAGGAACTTTGCTACAAGTCCATGCTTCCACAGGGGCAGGAGTACCTTGCTCTTCCTACAGTATCATTTAAGTATCTTTGTCAGAAAACATCAATAGCTCCCTGCTCTGCCATTCTGCTGCAGTATCTCAGCATCTCTTTTGCTATCAGCTTCCTAATTGGCTGCTGTAGAACAGGTTGAAGAGCACAGGTGGGTGTACAGGCAAACACATCCAAACGGCAATATAAGTATTAGCAGTGAAAGGAGAAACACCAGCATTTTAATATGTTATACGTATTGTGGAGATTGATGCCAAATTAGAACAAGACCCTAGTGCGCAGGAATGTACGTGTGGATTTCCCCTAATTTTGTGCTCTAATTTACCAGGTGAAGGAATGTGGATTTTCAGGTCAGGAGGTTGCTGAGGTACAGCCCAACCAGCACCTCAGGATACTGTGGGAGCCATGTGGAGCCTACACATGCTCCAGAGACCAGACTCAGCATCATATTCTCTCTGCTGTTTAAGGAGGAGCTAGTGCTGGCACACTGTCTACTGGAATGTAAAGAATTTCCAGACTCAGATATGTGATTGCAACCGTTCAACTCTAACTGTAAAAAGCAATAGATTTAGGTCATTTGGTCATCCTCTGCATTCATCCAGTATTGCTTATCAGTGGACAAGAGTTAGGAATTATGTCAGTGTCATTCTTTTGAAGTCTTCCTGAATGAGGAACTTACCTTGCAGTAAAATATGCACGGTTGCACATGGACATAAAAAGTAACAGCAGTGGTTAGCAGCTAACTCTGACCACATGGATCATGTCTGAGTAACCACGCAGTGAGAAAGCGGGCTTATGATGCTGGTCAGAGAAAATAGTCAGACCTGCAATCTTGCACTCATTTGCTTGTTCGGGTGAGTGCTGTTGGCACTGTATCATGAATGGCAGCTGCTGAATCCATCTAGATGTGATGCATTTGCAGCTAACTAGAGTTTGCTGGAAATTATCTGACAAATTAGGTTTTCACTGGGAAATGTCAAGTTCTTAACAGCCACTTACTAAGGTAAACATTAAGAAAAAAAAAGCATTTATCAGAGAAAGTGTCTCAGGTGCAGGATAATACTCAGAAGCTAAAAAAAAAAGGCAATTGAGAAATACAGGCTGAAGGGTGATCTTTCCCAGAAAATTATTAGCTCGGTAAATATTCGTCAAAGGTGTAGATGATTGGGACTGAGATTTCAAATCCTAACTACTCTGAACTAGGTATTTCTGCCTTTGCACTTACAATTGTTTCCTTTTGTGTAAAGAAACAATATATTAGATCGAAGATTTGCACCTGGCTTTCACTTGTTCATGGTTGTACAGAGCCCCTGATTATAAAGGCAATTCAGTACTGAAACATGTTATTTCCTTTTCTCCTCTGGGCCAACTGTTTGTTATCATCTTTGTGCTGGAGTATCCTGCCTTTGCTGATCCATGAGAGGAAAGAGATGAGTCATGGCAAAGTAAGAAAACTGACTTAATTATTGCCATTGTATTATTACAATTACTAATTGAATGGATTCTTACATCTTCAACAGAGAAAATTGAACAAAAGTCATTCAGAAATGTTTCATAATGAGGAAAATGGTGTTAAAATTCTTGTTTCTGCTCATAGTGTTGTGCGAGGATGGCTCCTCTGGGGTTTTGAATAGTTCTTTTAAAAGGTCTTCAGTTCATTTGTAGTAAAAGTATGGAGAGAGATAAAGAGAAGGGACTGAAATCACTAATATTTCTGCAGGAGAGGAAAACTAATTCCTGCCACACCGTACAGCCAACTCTTGAGAAATGCAGAAAGGAATTGACACTTATAAACAAAGAAAAATGAAAATGAGCCCAGGTTTTATCGTCTGAATGCAGTACTGTCTCAGATGCCAGGATTACGAGATTCCTATTTCAGAAACTGTAGGAACATTAGTCTTTGGATTAGAGCTAAAATGCTTTGTGGAATAGCGAGCCACACACAAAGTGAATGAGTAGCTTTTCATTGCCTTGCTCCAGCAATGTCTTGAGTATTAAAAAAAACATAATGTTACTCCAATACAAATGTTTTCCATTTAGAAGCTGCTACTGAGAGATCATAGAAGAAACACTACAGTGCTCCTGGTAGTGTCTGATTCAAGTTTATGATGTAATTCATTCATTCAATGCAGTCTGATGTATTTTGTTCAGCCATTGTGTGTCAGAAAATTAAATGATCACTTGTCTTGATAGCATGTGCTATCAAGAATGCATTTCCCCCCCCCCCCCATTTGTATAAGAAACAGAGCAGCAACAAAAAGAGTGTGAATTGGCAATGATGATTCTTAAAATAAATCTTAAACACATGAATTTTACTCTTTTCATGTACCTATTGTTATTCTATCATCTGGATAGACAAAATCATGTACATTCTGAAGCCATCCAGTGCTGAGGCTTCCTTTATTGTATAGTGATGAGTTGGGTGATTTACACCTGGTAGATTATTTTGAAAGTTTAACAGAGGGAAGGTAGTGACAGTTGTCTTTCACCCTCTTGAGATGAAAGTGTATATATGTTTTTACATGCTGCAAAGTGGAACACGTTCTTATATTCTAGTGTTGGGAACTGAGGTGGGAAAACAGCGGATCTATTTTTGAGATAAGTTCCCTGCCATGACCTTTGGTTTCCTTTTGATTTTGAAAACAAAATGAAATCAACATTGTCTGCACAGGTAACTCCTAAAAAATTCCAAATGGCTCGAAATAGATTGAAAAAAATCAAATTGATTTCTTTAGGTTTTGTCTTCCCAAAAATGTATATTATCAATTATGACATTAAAAAACTCAGAAACATTTTTTTAAAATATTATGTAGGTTGGTTATATTAAATTTCTTTTCCACTTCTTTTTTTTCCACATAAAAACTAAATTTCAAAATTCAATGTCATTTCCCACGATATTTCAGTTGTTCTGGAACTAAAATGTTTTTGCAAAGGCGAAGTTTGCGATTGAAGGAATGCTGCGAATATACATTCCTCTAATGGTCATTATTTATGTACAACCTGATCCTTGAAGTTGCTGACTTTTTTTATATATATTTTAACATATTTCTCGAATATGGAAGTTCTAAGAATAAGTCTCTTAATATTTTGTGTTTGAAATAAGCAGCTTTGAGCTTATTAATAAAAGGGCAGAATCATCTAGATACATGGTATTACCTTAGCAGCTATATTCTTTTTTTGTGCAACCCTCTTTTGTAGCTGGCTATTTTATGTTGCTAGAGAGCATCTAGGTGGAAACAAGCAGATACATAGTAAAATACTTTTGTGAGGATGATTTAAAATGTTTCTGAAATGTGTTATTGCTGTTCCAGAACATCTTATGCCTTTGTATTAATAATAGAGAAATGCTGAGAGGACTTTCAAGCTTCCTATAACACCTTTAAAAGTTTCAAGTTGCGTGTTTGACCAAGACTCCTCTGCTGACTTGGCATTCTTAGTATTGTACAGCTGGTTATTGATTTTTTGGTCTTAGCAGATGTTAAGACACTTTTTTTTTCCTCTGTTTCTAATGTGCAATCACTTTCTGAGCTTAATCTGAGAGGAAATATCACACCCAATCCTCTTGGTCAGAATGATGAGATCAAGGACTGAATTTGAATCGAAAGTTGCAATATGGAGTCACTTCTCAGCTGTCGGCTGGAATTGCAGTCAAGAATCACAGGAACAGTTTTATACATCAGGATAGAGTTTGAAAAAAGGGTATTTCCTGGAAAGCAGAGCTAATGAATTCTCCATGAACAAAAGAGCTTCAAATGTCCTATGGCTTTTTAAGGTCATGTCTGGAAACCTAGTGAATCTTTTACTGTTTTTTTACTCCATTACTTTTCGTATGCTTTCACCAGTGATGCCTCCAAATGATCCACAGATGTCACAGGTTCTGGTGATAGCCACACACATAATATTCTCTCTTTTCCCTCTTGAGAAGCTGACATCACGTTGCTCTGGGGGAGTGAGAAAAAACTCTGCCTCAGCCCACAGCCATCCCAATGCTGCAGGCATATTATATAATTTTATTAGCTCCGCATAAACCACTGAGAGGGCATAAATCTGCTATATGAATATCCAATGGGCTTCAGGTGAAGCATATGTTTATGCAGTGTAAATGAGTCATATTTACAGATGCGTCTCATGCAATTACATATGTCAGAGTGGTGAAATGTAGCTGACATTGGAAGTCTTGATGACGTAACCAAGATGAGGTCAGTACAAATGCACGCAGTTTATGTGCCACTGGAGGCCTTCTACACAAGTGCAAACAGGTGGGAGTTATTTTTATTACAGTTTTGATCAGCTTTGGATGGCATAAATATGCTAGATTTTAAATGGTTCGGCGATCTAGGTGCTCTGAGCTTGATTGTGATTATTGATAATCATTTCAGTGGAATAGCTAAGTAAATTAATGGATACTCTGGGGTGAGATTTATCTAAGTGAGCATGTATTTTGAGAATACAGGCATCTACAACAAAGCAGCTCACCTCAGTCTCCCTTCAGGGTGAGCCAGTGCAGTGATACATTCATTGTAGCCAAAAGAGGACATTTCCATTCAGATGAAGTATTTCTCCCAGACACCTTTGGATCTATTGGTTAAGTCTCCACTGGCTACAACAGGGCCTGGACAGAAGTCTCAGGTATAGAAGTTTACACTGAGATATCTCAGGCCTTGCATAAGCATGGCTGAATCTAAGTTAAGTGCTTTTTTTTTGTTGTTGCATGGCACTTAATCTAGTCCACTGTGAATTCTGTCTTAAGTAGGTATGGATTAACTTGGCTCCTTATTTTGACTTCATTAAGATACTTAAGTTTTGAAAAGAAAAAGGTTTCAGGAGGGCAGAGGAAACCAGAGCTAACAGAATGTGTTGTATTTAGATGGTGATGGGTCATGGGGTCCATTTCGTGGGTGTCTGGTTTTGGCGCTGATGTCAAACTGGTATATCATCTGACTCTGTGTGTGCGTGGGTGGCTGACCCTCATTTTGCCCTTTTGAAAGAAATGACCTTCACTTTGATGGCTAGAGCAAAACAGGAGTGACCAGTGAGACTACCTGACTTCTCACTGCAGGATACTGCAGGAGCTACTGATGGCAGCTGTATATTAATTACACTTTTGTTGTCAAAAATTACAATGGCAATGGAAACTGCTTTTGCGGGCTTGGATTCTGGGATTTTCAGTAAGCAACTTGACTGGCTGTTGCTATGCTCAACTGATATCATGGCAGAAGGAAAGAATCCCATGCCAGCTCCAGATTCCCTCCTTTTTGTTGATTAGTAAGTGCCAGACCACAGAGTACTGCATGAGGTTGAGACTATTCCTTGCCTAACTCACAGCCTAAAGCATGGGTGCAGGGAAAAAGTTGAATATAGATTCGTGAGAAAGTATCAGAAGATTTTGGTGATTTTTCTATGGATCTGTAACACAGGTGTGTTTTCATGGTGTATATTAATAGATAAAGCAACTCTTGTGGCAAGACAGGTGTAAAGAAGCAATGAGGAATCTAATTAGTAACTAATCCTCATAGTGACATAAAGGCAGTAGAGGAAAAGCAAGCTATGTATAAATCAATATCATTTCAGCACTGGGTTCATAGTGCTAAGCATCTGAGTTATGGAGGCAGATTCATATTACATAGCACAGGGAGGATACATTTGAATGCAACAGAAACAGAGCCTGTCTACTTGCCTGGAAGCTGGTGAGTTGCAAGGGTGGATGCCCATTATGTCTTACAAACTGTCAACCTTTTAGTGGTGTTGTCGTAGTTTGAGGCCCCTCAAACAGTTCTGTGCACCCCCCCCCTCTTTCTTCCCCAGTCCCGGGGAAATGGGAA
>JASSUY010021055.1:0-28510 GCA_032466535.1 Forpus xanthops | reverse complement strand
CTGCTATGAGGTCTCCACACAGCCTTCTCTTCTCCAGGCTGAACAGCCCCAACTTTCTCATCCTGTCTTCATAGGGGTGGTGCTCTAGTCCCCTGATCATCCTTGTGGCCGGACTTGTTCCAACAGTTCCTTGTCCTTTTTATATTGAGGACACCAGAATTGCACACAATACTCAGTGAGGTCTCACAAGAGCAGAGTAGAGGGGCATGATCACCTCCTTTGACCTGCTGGTCAATCTCCTTTTGATTTCTTGCATTGATCTCGCATTCTGCAGTGTTTAAAGATCTCCCAGCAATGAATGGATCAAAGTGTTACCTTTATGTACCATTAAAATTGTCCATTAGAACAAATTAGGATCATCAGATGATAAATATTATGTATCAGTAACTGCTTATTATTGCCCTTCAGAAATGTGATTGGAAAAGTAACATAATTCCTAGGAACAGGTTTTTAGGCCCTTGGTCATGAACAGGGAGATGCTACACCTGTGAGTACAGGACAAATACTTAAACAATGTATCCAGACTTTTTAGAAGTTCATTCCTTTGAGGTGATGGGGCATTTTTCTCCTCCTTATTCACTGTTCTTTGTTTTATAACATATTCTCATCTTCAAAATTCCCACAAATATTAAAGAATTTCCCCAATAGCAGACTAGCACTTTTAGACAGCACTTTAGGGGTTACTCCAAGGAGTTCCTGCCCCTAGCAAAGCAGCACCTTTATCACTGGGCATACAGAGCATCGCTGTTTCTTTTGGGGTTAAAAAGGGTGGATTACAGCACAAGAGCACTATCCAGGCTATCCAAGGACACTTTCTGTTTAAAGTTAAATGTTAAACACTCTTTTTTCTTTTTTATTTATTCACCCTAAAAGGTTTACTGTTTAACTCAAAACCGAGCAAGTGCAAATGGTAAGTGGTGAAAGTTGTTACGTCCTCCAGAAGACACAAAAAAGCAGTGCTAGTGTCATATCTTTAAATGCCTGTAGCTATCCCTGGAGTCAGTGCTTCACGAGAAATGATAAAACCATTCCCACGTTGTGAATTCTTGTTGCACTTTGAAGCAGAAGGCATAGACAGTAGCTCAGTGGAAGTGACTGGTTTAACAGGGTTTATTTAGATGCATTTTGTTTAGCCCAAGATCAAGATCTTACTTTGCTCAATCCTTTGTTTGACATTAACTTTGGCTTCGGAATTAACGTCCAACTATATCAGGCCTCAAATTCATGGTGAAGACAGAATCATTTGTTCATACTGCCTCCTGTTCAGTCTTACTGCTGTTAAAATGGGTACACACATACCTGTGAAAACCATTCCCATTTTATGACCTCCAGTTTCTAAGCCTTTTTGTTGAACAGTACCGTTACAAAAAGCTCCTAAAGACGTTCTGCTTTTAGACGAATCACTTCGGAGGCCGAGGGAGTCGCTCCAGAAGCAGCAAGGAGCGGGGCACGGCCACATCGGCGCCTCTTCACTCGCTGGGTCCCCTCAGGCCGCACAACCCAACCTGCCCTGGCGACGACGAAGCGGAGCAGGCGCTGCCTGCCGCCAAACGCCGCTGAGGGGAGCGGGGCGGGGTCCGACGGGGGCCGCCAAGGGGTAAAGTTCCAGGAGGCGCGAGCGGGGCTAACGGTCAGCGCGTGCCCAGCCTGGGGAGAGCCGAGCCTCGCCTCGCCATGGCCGGAATCCTGGACTCGGTGGAGTCGTGCCTGGAGCGGCACATCCCTCCCGAGGAGCTGGCCGAGGTGAAGCGGATCCTCTACGGCGGCGAGGCGAGGTGCGCTCCCCGCTGCCAGCGCCCCTGCCGCGGGTGGTGTGGCCCGGGCCGCCTCCCTCCTCCCCTTTGGGAGCCGCGGGGTTGTTCGGCCCGGGATGAGGGGAGAGGGGTCAGTTTGAGGAGAGGTGCGCAGGACGCAGGGTGGGCTGAAAGGGGAGAGGAGGATAAGGCCTGTAGTGGTTGTGGGGAGGTAGTGGGATGGTTGTGGAGGTAATCCAGCTTCGGGAGGCTGGGTGATACACAGGTCCTGCCACAAGGTGGCTGCCTGGGATGAGAGACCTGAGGGGGAGCTGATCGGTTTGGAGTGAGGGAGCTGGAAAAGCGGGGATCTGTCATGAGGAAAATATGAGAGGGAAAGGTTATAACCTGGGGGTGGTGGGTGAAGGTTTATACATACGTGCACCTTGATTTCTGTAGCAAGGTATTATTAATGTCTGGAACTGACGTTTACAGAGGACAGCGGGAGTCTGCTGCCATGGAGAAGAGCACTGAGATTTGCACATGACCTGGCTACTTTCTGATACTTCCTTATACTTGGGGAAGTATCAGAAAGTACTTGGGCATGGGAGCTCGGGTGTCTCTGAGAGGCAAACTGCATTTGTGATCCTTCTAGTTAACTGCATCTCATCTTGAAATGCTTTTGTTTCCTATTCGATCCAGAAAACTTCATTTGCCAGCTGCTGCTCTATCAGCAGCTCAGGAAAGAGATTTTGAGCTGCAGGGCTATGGATTTGATGCTGAACCGGAGCAATTAAGAAGGCCCCGTATTGTTCGAGTGGGACTGATACAGAATAAAATTCCACTTCCCACAGACACAGCAGTGTCAGCCCAGGTACACAAACGGGAATCTGGGCTAGTTTGTAACTCATGCTCTACTGGATTGAGGCATAACTCACTGGTTGATATTAGAAACTCTGTTGTGAAGCATCTGCTGATTGTCTGGCAGTAGAGGACCCATCACTATTTTAATACAGCATACTCTTAAGAAATTCAAATGACACATTCAGTTTTAATGTTTCTCAGAAGCATCTGTTGTGTTGCATTCACCTAGTGAATTGCTCTCCCCCGTTTGCAGTGTTTCCAAAGCTAAATAATCACTGATTTTGTACGTAAAAATCCTTTGCCTCTGAAATGAAACAGAAAGTCATTTACCCAAAATCAAACCATGGAAGCACAGGTGCAGTTCTTGTTTTAACTGAGAAATGTTCCATTATAGGAAAATCTGTTAAACACAGATTAATAAAGCTGTGCTCATAATTCTTTGTACAGCAGTAGAAGAAATCATATTACAACATGACCATCATTTCTCATCATCTTGGGCACAAAAGCACTGAGGTGACACATGTAGAGAAATAACCTCCTAAAAGTAGCTTTTAAAAAGTGAAAGAAAATACCATATTTATAAATCTCCTGTAGTAGTAGTTTTGTGCAATGACAGGACAGAATATTTCTGAAGTAATTTCTCTTGGAAAGATTCCCTATCTCAGATGCAAATAATTAATTCAGTAGATGGATCGAGTTTATGGATTCTTTGCAGGATCTGTTGAAAGATTACCAGATATATTCATGATTTTACCTTATAAATAACTAGTGAACTATTTCTGTAAATCAGTGTACAGTTGTTGAGTTCGTAGGTCACTGTTGACTTTTTTCATAGGATACTGTTAACTTTTTTTTATTGACAGCTGGAAGTATCAATGCAAAGGGCTACAGCTGTGCTTATATTTAAGTAGAACGCTCAAGAAAAAAGTACTTTGAAAAATATTTTCTGATTAATAAATGCTTTGATGTTTTTTTCTTAGCAGTAATCTGCTTCAGTTTTATGACAGAGGGATTTAGAAAATAGCTTGGAGTTAATAACTCAGAGAGTGTCCAAGATCCATATGTGTGAGCAGGATTTGGAGATAACAAAGGAAATACTGTCCTTATGTCATGTTTTAAGATACTGAGTATTTGACTTTGAATTTATATTTATCTAACATCATTCTGTAGGCTATTTGCAATGAGCAACAGCATTTTTTTTCATTATATTACTTTTTTTTGCTATTTGCAGATCAGTAAGCAACAACATACCATATATTTAAATGTTGTAATCATAGAATTAGAATTCCATTGGATTGCTTTCTCTATTTTCAGCATCTAAATGCTTTTAAAACCCTAACTCTTTCTATTGTCAGTGTTCAGAAATGGTAACTTTTTGAGTTATTCCCCCTGAAAGCAATGAGACTAAGTATAGAAAAAGATAAATTCAGTGTGAACAAAACCTGTAAACCCAGGGTGTTAATACACAAATGACTTAGAAAATACAGCATTTTTTTAGCATGACATTTCTCACAATCAGGTGACTGCACTGCACAAACGAATTGCGGAGATTGTGGAAGTAGCTGCGAAATCTGGGGTCAACATAGTTTGTTTCCAGGAGGCTTGGAGTGAGTATTTTCTGTGATTTCTTCTGGATTTTCAGAGGTCAAGTTCCTTCTATTTTGACACATATCCTGTACTAGAAGTATGTTTTTTAAGTAAACAGCAGAGATCCTCCAAGATAGAACAGTTCACTGATTTACTTTCTAAAGGAAAACCCAAAGAGTCTTTGTTAACAGAGCTGTGAGGAAGGCACTAAAGTGAAGTCTGTTTTATTGAAGACCGGTGTGTGCTGCAACAGTGATATTTCTTTTTATGTCGTATTTCATGATTCTTTCCTCTTTTTTTTCCTCCTAAAATGTTTGGTTTTTCTCTAGACAGATAGTAAGAATATTCAGTTTTAATTAAGATGCAGTCTTCAATGTTGAATAGAGGCAAAAACCAAACTGAAGGCTGATAAAATGTGAAAACAGGTTATTCACAGGAAGTGCACACGAGTGATTTGGGCATATTTTGTATTTTTACCTCCAGTAAGGCTTAACTAAGTGCATTCTTTCTTTTCTGTTTTGCTCTGTGCAGGCCCAAAACTCTTTGCCCTTGTTTAAAATATTTTAATTAGCTTTTGCCTTAAAAGAAGAAAAACAGTTGAACCCTTTTTAAGTGTTTAATTATTTTTATCTGTATTTATACAAACAGTGTGTATTTCTTTAGTGACATGAACATGCTTGTCAATTTTGTCTTGCGTTGGTGTTTTCCAGCCATGCCCTTTGCATTCTGTACAAGAGAGAAGCTTCCTTGGACTGAATTTGCTGAGTCAGCAGAGGATGGGCCAACAACAAAATTCTGCCAAGAGGTAAAAAAGCAATAAAGCAAAAAAAAAACCAGTGAAGCCTCCAATCCCAGCCCATATCTGCCACTGATGAGTATGGATTTCTTTTTTATGTACTGGTCTTATACCACTGAGGGAAGCGAAACAATAAAAATTTCAACTTGCTTGACAAACATTATGATATCGAATGAGGTAGAAATGGACAACTGTGCCCAATATTTATTTTTTCAACTATTTGCCTCTACAGACTACCTTTTGCCATGGAAGGCATTTGAAACTGCCCTTTTAACTGTTCCTGGATTTTCAGGGGAGGAACCATTCTTCATACAAGTATTTTTAATTTCCATTTCAATGTAAAAGCTCTTTCTTGCCTAGAATAGTTGAGCATTAAGCAATGCTTTTATGAATGTATGAGAATAGCCAGGCTTTTCTAAACAGGGAACAAATTCATGCAAATCCTTGGATCTCCCTGTGAAATGTCACCAAATGTAGGAGACTTTTTATGGACCCAAGAGTATTTGTTATTGTCTGGCTTCTATTTTTCCAGAGACTATTTGCTGTAGGGGTGGCAGAGTTTAGTGGCTGAAACAACAGAAGACTTTGGATGTCAAGTTTGCCCAGATATGCACTGACCTATTAAGCTTTTGTAGACAATGTAATATCTTTAGTCTGATCTAGGCATGTGAATGTTGCTTCTCACTGTGGAATTACTGGCACTGGGAAAGTGTGGATAAATAAAGAGAAGTGATTTTAAGGCAAAGAAGTTGCTCTATTTCTCAACTTATATCTGTGTTATTTAACATTTTACTTTTGTTCTAATAACTGTTTTCAGCTAGCTGTGGTGTCTTTCACCAGACAGAAGAATGGGATGGGATCTGTCTCTTCCTATACCTGTGAATAGATAGAGGGCAGCTCTGTAGTTTGACCACTGTTAGAATGCATTTTCCTGCTGGTACCTTGCATTTCCAGTTGCAGGATTCAGGGGGAAGGCTCTTTTTGATGTATCCATGTTTGCTGAAGAAACTGTGGTAATGTGGGCATGCCAGTGCAAGTTAAGCATTAGCCCTTGATAACTCTTGGAGTAATGGACCAAATTAAAACTTTTTTTAATCCTTCTTTATGAACAAAATGTGAATATACTGCAGGCTTGTGAATAATAGAATTGTGTTCATTTGTATAGCTGGCAAAGAAATATAATATGGTTGTGATATCTCCAATCCTGGAGCGAGATGAAACACACGGGGGAACTCTGTGGAATACTGCAGTGGTCATTTCTAGTTCTGGAGCTGTCCTTGGCAAAAGTAGAAAAAATCACATTCCAAGGGTTGGAGATTTCAATGAGGTAAGATGTGATTCTCAACCTAGTTTTGCCTTGCAGCTTTTGTTCATGTCAGCATGTGATCTGTCAGAGTCAGGCTGGCAGCAAATGGAATGTATTTCTAGAAAATGTGGTTCAGTAAGTGTTAAATTGTTTGGTTTTTTTTTTTCAGGTGAAACTGTGGTAAATTAATTTAACAGGAACAGAGAGTGATGGCTCTTAGAGGGCAAATAACACTGAATCTTCGTTAGATACTCTTCCTTGGCCTGATGGAAACTACTGAAGTATCAAGGATCTTTAAAACAAAGTTTTTAGAGTTGCAACTTTGCTGTGTTAGTTGTACATGATTGGCTTAGATAGTTTTTGCATGTGTGCATGTTGAACTTATTTTACTTTGGAGGGCAGTTGTTTCATGGTTCAGGTGTAAGCCGTTAAGATCTTGATCTCTGTTTCTCTGTGAGGTTGTCTTGGAAATGACAGTTACTTTGCTTATGTTTCTTTGAGCAGAATCCCTTAATTCATTATTCTTCTGACTGAATAGCTGGTTTATGGCCTCTTCTGTTTACTAATCACATTACTTCCACTGCAGCAGTTTTTAGGCTGTCCTCCAGAATCGGCTTCAGAAGCTGAACTGGTAGTAAAGGCAATGTCAGAGAAAAACTGGTAGATCTGAAATGTGTTTATCCATCCATAGAGCTATCACAAGAAGAAAAATGGGGGTTAAAAATTAACCAAAGTCTAAAAATACATTGTCTTATCTAACTGAATCTCTCCTTGTCAGCTAAAGTGAGTTATTACCATAGGCATTGCTTCTAAGCACTGGAGTTTGCAATATACCTGCAGTTGCTTTTGTTCCCTGTCTGAATGCCTCAGTCAAGATGACAATTCAGAATCCAAACTGCATTTTTATTAATTTTAAAGTTTTTTGGTGTCTCCAAACTTCATGTTCAAAGACCACTGGCAGTTCTGACCTGATCTCGCACATCTGATCAGACTGGTTTGTGTTTCTTCAGAGGAGGCTGTTAATAGGTTTCTACACAATGGATTTCTGGCACAGGCCTGTCAGTCGCTGGTGTTGACTCCTATGTTTAACAGTTATTTTTGTTATTTAATACTATTTTATCAGCTCTGTCTTTTAACTAGCAAAATAGCAACCAACAAACCCATATAAAATGCAAGCCCTAATAAAAATGATTTTTGGTTATTTTCCACATTCTTGATTTGTGCCTTGTGTAATCAAAAAAATATATTCCTGTTCTCTTGCTAAAATATGATGTCCTAGTGTTCTGTGGAGCATCCACTTATTACAAGAAAATTCCTTGTTTCCAGCTATGAAACTGTAATGAAACACACCTAAAAAAATACTCTTTTAGAGTTTCATTAAAAGTTTTGCATGATTTGTAAAACCAGTTAGTTCTTATAATCCTAAATGCCAGAATTACCACATTATCTGTATGTCTTGCAGGTATACTATAATGAGTTAACATTTCTTGTTGTACCTATCTTATAGAAACAAGTAGTGTTTGCCTAAAACAGCATTGTCTTTTTAGCTAGTTTTGTTAGCACAGCATAAAGTCCACTCTTCTGAGCTGAGCAATTCTGCTAAAGGAACTTCAGAAACCACTAAGGCTACAGGGAAGGATTATACTCATCTCTGTTATTTTAATGTTGTTTTCTCTATCAACAAAGTTAATGCCCGAGGAAGTGTTGAATTTGAAATTATTTTTCTTGTGGATTATCTCTGTAGAACAGGTAGGGAAAGGAGTCTTGTTAAAATTATCCTTGCTGAATCGGTGAGAGCAAAATGGAAAGTGGAATGAGATTGGTCTGTGACCTGTTCGGCCATGTGTAGTATGGCATAGAAATAAACAAAAATCTGTCCTTGAGACATCAGTTTGTTGCTGTGGAGATGAGCAACATCTTGTGACCTCTGGTAGGCAACAAATAAGAACTGATGAATTCCCTGAAGCAACAGCATTCTTGTTTTCCTTCTCCTATTGTAATAAAATATAACTGAGAATTGAAGAAAAAAAAAAAGGAAATGTAGTCAATTAGCAGAACTGTTTTAAAAAAGGGTTGTATGAGTGCCCACCGTATGCTCTCTACAGACATGAATGGAGGTAAAAATCAGTGCCCAAGAAACTGAATTTCATGAGACCTGATTATGAGTAAGAAACACAAGATGTCACTTTTACTGGGCGCACTGACCCTCTAGTCCTTGGTTTCGAAAGGTGACCACCCTGTATCTATTGCACCATTCATGTACGCTTACACGAAGACCTAGATTGTTCTTTACAAGCTGCACTTGTAGCTAGGCTTGCTTCCTTCAAGACCACTGGCAGTGGTTGTTACAATAGACAGATAGTTTCAATAAGAAGGGGATTGGTTACAAACACATCTCTCTAAGGTGATAAGAGACGTGCCCCCCTGAGTCAGGCTGGTGGATTGTATACCTTGCTTTTCTGTCTCTTGAGATCATAATGAAAAGGTACTACAGGAATAAGTCTGGATGCTGTGACTTCTGTACTCAGTATCCACAGTCATTGTTTTAGGGATGTTGGGTGACATGTTCCTGTCTCTTTCATTTCTTATCAGTGACTTTGTCTAATCCCTTCTGAACCTGGTGATAATATCTGCTTTCACAAAGAACATTTCAGAAGTACGCTGCCTGTTGCATGAGAAGAAAGTTACTTTGTTTGAAAATAGCTATAAGAGTGCAATTTTAGTAAATGCACACTACTACTACTGCTGCTGCTTTGGGCTGTCTGTATTCATCTTATCGACTGCCTTTGTAATTTTGTAAATTTTTGTAAATCTTACTCATTGTATCACCATCGGCCTTCCTTCTACAGATTGAAGAGTCTTTTTATTTGCTCCTCGGGAGAGAGCTGCCCCATCCCCTTCAGCTGTTTGCCTGTTTATTCCATCTCTAGTATACCCTGACTGAGATGCAGACACCAGAATACTCAAGCCATGGGCACACCAAATTTTTATAAACCAGCAAAACAATGTTTTCTGTTATATTTTAGTCCACCTCCTGCTGATGTCCCAAGTTTTCTTGGGTTTTTGGCTACCACTGAGCAGGCAACTGTCAGTGATGCCACATATACCCTTTTCTTGTATCTGGGAAGAACTATTTCTGTACATTTCATTTAGAATACCTCTGTGAATGTTTCTCTCTCCTGGTAACTGTTAACTGCCCTGTCCTTTGCTTCAGCACTGCCTTTTATAGGAACCCGTACATTCCTGTTTAGAAATGTTTGATAAAAGTTCACAGCATATGGTAAATGGGATCTTTTAAGCCAACAGTTGGCTCCAGTTTCTTTGAGGAGTGTTCTGTAGTTTTGTCTTGTGATTTTCCTGGTGGTTATTTAAAGCCCTCTCTTCAGAGCAATAGCCATATAGGAGATTTAAATAACAAATCTTGGCTATACACTGATACTTCTGTATAGGATTCATAAACTTACTGCATGTCATTGCATAACAGGTGAATGTAAAGGGATAAATGTGTTTCTGAAGGAATGTGAGGGAGTGGATAAATGTGTCCTTTAAACAGTATTCATCATCTTCGTCTTTTACCAGAATCAAAAGATTATTATGTCTTCAGAAAATTTTCTCACGTGGTGAAAGTACTGAGAGGTGCTTACAGTTTGGGCATTTGTGAATGTCTCTTAAGCTTCTGTAGAAGGTTCTAGGATTAATAGAAGCATGTATGTCAAAATTGGACAGTATTTAGGTGTAGTTTGAGTGAAGGGAAGCAGGGGCTTGAATTTGATTTCAGCAGGTAAAAAGAGCCACTTTTTGCTATATACCCATTACAGTGCAGCAGTGTACTAAGTGAAAGGTGTTCTCTCATGGCTTAGTTACTTGAGCTTGGTAATCAGAAATTGCAAGTGTCAAAGCAATGTTGAAGGTGATAGTTTTCACTTTTTTAAGAAGTCTGCCTTGTTTTTTTGTCTGTAGTCTACTTACTATATGGAAGGAAATACAGGACACCCGGTGTTTCAGACACAGTTTGGAGCAATTGCTGTGAATATCTGCTATGGGCGCCATCACCCTCTGAATTGGCTCATGTTTGCTATGAATGGAGCAGAGATCATCTTTAACCCTTCAGCCACTGTTGGAAAGCTCAGGTAAAATGCAAACTGATTTAGGCTGTTTCACACTTTCTGGGTTAAATGAACCTCCAAGTCCCTTACTGTGTCCTCATTGCTGTCTTGCCTAAGGTCTTGGAACTGGAGGTGTAGCCTTTTTGTTTTGCCTTCATGAAGTAATCTGCATTCTTCTGCAACTGGAATTTTGGGCTGCCAGTCTGCTCACAGTCACTGATTCTTTCCCAGAACTTCCGTTGTACATCTGCACATCTTTTGTCTCTGAGACAGAATTAAGCAGCATCCAGCTGCTTTTCTGAAAACTAATGAGAGTTTACTTAGATTATTTATGTCATATTTTTACTTTATGACAGGTCGTAGTAATTTACATTCAGGCTTAGTTTGCCAGCTTGCATTGGCCACCTAGGAGCCAGTAAGTATGGTGTCAAATTGCCACGCTTTTCTCAGAAACTATTTTTTTTCTAACTGTTGTCAATTTTGTGGTTATCAGACCTCTTGAACCAGATTGAACTAGTGTAAACTGTTTCCCTTGATATTAATCTTCTGCAGATTGACATTAATTGCACCCTACTGACTTGATTTCCTAAAAGCAAAAAGAAAACTAGCTCAGTGAACTAAGAAAATACACTTCTTAGCTAGCCCATAATGCCTAATTTGGGGATTAGATCTTGAATATTCTCTGCCTCTTATTAGCATCAGTCACATTTGAATGTACTGTGCTTCCAAAGCATTGCTTTGGGATACAAGGTGATGCAAAATAACTGCATTGCTTCAGGGCTGGCAGGGGAGCTTTGTTTAGGTACAAACCTGGTAGAAATGGGCTTAGCGGTTCTTTACACCACTGCTCTAGATAAAATCACCATGCCTTCCTTTCATTCTCATTGTATTCTGCCCTTTGCTATTCTACACAATACTTTAAAATTCAAATAAGACTATTTATAAATTGAGATGTGGGATTCCAGAATGTGTCTGCACATCACCTTAGTACACGATGGAACAGCTATTCATTTTCTTGTTGGTTTGGTTAGAGGTTATGGAGGGATTGCTTTTGTTCTTTTCCCTGGTACTGTAGGCTCTAAAAAGTAATTTAGTCATGTGTGTTGTTTACATATATACAGCTGAGGAAGTGATGGTAATTTATACTTAATTCTAAGCATTAATATTTTTAACCCTTTTCAGCATAAGTGGTTAACTTTGTTATGGGGGAAGGAGAAGTCTGGCTTTGCGAGTTCCTTGGAACAAAACCATTTCCTTTGTGAGTTAAAAAAAACACCGTATTTTAGGCCAGCTGAACTGTTTTTTTAGTTTTCAGCTCCAAAGATAAGTTTTAGGAAGCTAACAGGAGCATATTTCATTGTTACTGATGATATTGTAAGTATAATATCTGGTAGGAACAGAAACCAACAAAACAGCCCCCTCCCACATATCGATCTTTTATAATGCTAAAAATTCTTTCTCATTTCTTTCTCCCTTCAGCTAAGCTTGTGTACTTGGACTAATTGCAGAATACTTTCATTTTTGTTTCTTTAAACCTAGATGAATGGATTTCTGTGGTGTCAGCTGCGTAAACCTTAATATGTGAAATGTTCAGGCAACACAGACTTGCTCACTGGGTATGCAAGACAATAGCAGAGTTAGAAGTGTAAGAGGAATGTCTTCTTTTTATTCTAATTTTTATTTTCTGTTTCTTCAAGCTTCCCCCAAGCCTTTTGCTTTTCATGTGTAATGTAAATTTGAAGTTTTCATGGTCATAGAATCTTAATCTATTGAATATTGATCTATTTTTTTTATTTTGCTGACCAACTAGAAAGTTCTGAGGATGATGAGCATTCATAATAGGGTAGAAACTGTGAAAAATATATTAGAGGCATAAAATTTTCATACCTACAGCTAGTTCTGATGGAGAGAGCCATGTATTTACAAACCCAGAAGGTAGAACTACAGATTAGAGTCTGTCATTCAAACTGCCTTTAATATTTTGTGGTGTAAAAGATACGTGTTTATATTAGTGTTGGGAAATGTCCATTGAAAAGAGTTCAATGCACAATGCTTTTGAGTCATTTATGTCAGTACTGGAATATTTGTGATGTTTGGCCACTTGTAGCCCATTAACAGGAAAGCAAACAGAAATTGCCTTGTTATCACACAGCACTTCATCAGTGCTTCAGGTTCTCCAAATTAGTTGCTTTCACTTGATTGGTTTTAGGCATAAAATTTTTACTGCAGAAAGAGTGTTTGATGTAAAAACTGTCTCTGGGGTTGCTCCTTGGCTATAGCCTTTTTTTTCTGTCTTCTGTGAAATTTTAATGTTCTGGAGCTTTTCAATAAAATCCCTTTTTCTTAGAATTGCTGACTGCCAGACTCAAAGCAATTGAGAGAAGAGGCAATAAACCAAGTCCTTGCAATCAGTCCAGTGCCCAGCTCTTAAAGATTCTTGAGCCTGACTGGGAGATTAATGAGTCAGATGCTTGCAACCTTGTCTTGGTGTTCAGAATCTGGCAGGTACAAGCTGTCACAGGAGTGTACAAATTATATCACCTTTGTTTTGGAGCTCTGAGTACTTCCAGGCATCCTGTTAACTGATCTGATCCCTGTGTATCAAACTAACAAAAAGATTTCTTTAATTTTTAAGCATTAATCGTAATTGAAATCTCCTTTGGAAAAGAGGCCTTTTTTCCTTTTATTTTTTTAAATTATTCCACCCTCTTTTTTTTTATACCCTATTCATTGCTACAGAAGCCTCTCCTTGACTGGGGAAGAAAAAGGATGTGACTTGTATGAATCTTGCAGCTTTGCCGCAGAATTATGTTTGGTATATTGAAAGTTAATGGACTATGAAAGCACACGTGTAAATCCTTTGCATAATTCAGAGTGTAAATCATTTTACACTTTAATTGCTTTGAAAGTCTTGAGCTGTGTTAAATTCCATTTTTTTTTCCCATGACAAAGCTATATTTACTGGATTATCAGGTAGAATTTCTTAAACTTGTATTTGAGCAGAAAACAATTGTGGTTGTAAGACCAAGATCTGTCTTCATAGGTAACTTTGACTTTTTTGTTAGAAAATGTAGTGTGACACTGTCACAGTCTGAATTCAGCACTGCAGTAGCAAGTAGTAAATACCTGCCTGCTCTTTCATGTGTTACAGCGAGTCAATGTGGCCAGTTGAAGCAAGAAATGCTGCCATAGCTAATCACTGTTTTACGTGTCCCATCAACAGGGTTGGAACGGTGTGTATCTTCATTTGTTTATTTCATAATTTAAGCATTCTAGCATGAGTTAATTCAAGGTAATAAATGGAATAGCGCTAGAATGCATTGATTCCTCTACTGTATAACCACTGTATTGCTGTTTATAATATAATTTGAAGTTGCATAACGATAAAAAGATAGCTGATTTATTGCTGGCAGCCTACTTTTTGGTTGCAGCTGCTTCCTGCTCTTGAATTGCTCTCCGTAATCAGCACCCTCCCTTTTGTTAATTCTCCTGCTTTCTGTGTTGAAATAAGTATTCTTTTAGCCAAAATGACTGAAGATTAAATGCATCCTTCAGTCAGTGGTACACAACTGTTTGCTGTTGTACAGGTGCTACCTCTCTCTGAACACTGAAATACTATGTTAAAAATTTATATTGCACAGAAGAGGTCATTCTTGCCTTCAGATTAGTCCAGATACCCTCAATGTGTGTTCTTTTATAAGGTTCTGGCAAAAAATCCAGACTTGTTTTTTCCATTATGGGAATACATTTACCTGCTTTTGTGA
Organism: Forpus xanthops; assembly: GCA_032466535.1. Classification (NCBI taxonomy): domain Eukaryota; kingdom Metazoa; phylum Chordata; class Aves; order Psittaciformes; family Psittacidae; genus Forpus; species Forpus xanthops. The sequence goes on along the minus strand of JASSUY010021055.1, from coordinate 14,354 downwards.
TCCACACAGACGTGTTTTGTTGAATGTCTTCTCTTTTGCCTCTAAAAATAGGTTTGTGAAACTGATAGGAGGCATATTCCCCAAAGTGTATGAAAGACAGGCAGTGACACAAAAGATCTTGCTTTCTACCCTATCCATCTTAGAGATTAGGCCTCTCTAATGATTCCCTGTAGACAGTGCTGATAGTTTGCCAGAAGAAATCTTACTAGATTTATATAAATTTTCATATTGAATATGATAGACTAGAAAGGATTTCTTGAGTGAAATGGAATTATACTGCCACCTACGGATTCTTCTTGTTTCACAGGAATACTACAAAAATTCCTTTACTTCTGGAGATGGTGGAAAAGGTATGTTCAGAAATCACATTCAGCAGTTGCTAGTAGTTGTTAACTAGAAACAATAGCTCTCCCACAAGTGTCTATCCCATGACAGCTGTGGTAGCCAGCAACTGTCTCACTTAAGATTGCTGTTTTATACGCTGGAGGGAAGAAGCACTTCCTACTAAAGGCACCACAGTGTGTGGTCACCTGAAGCTAACACCCATGGTTTCCACATATATTCAGAGGACTAAGCATTTTGGAGTCAATGTAGTGTTGTAGGACTGGAAGACAGAAATCCCAACCTGTGTTGATCCTGCATGCATGACTTCTTACTTGTAATTGTAAGATTATTAATAGTAATAGTCTTAGGCTAAATCCCCAGCCAGACCATTTTACCCTGTTCCACAGATTTGCTGGAAGTTAGAGAATGCTCAAAGAATAGAGACTTGCTTATATCGGCTTCACTTGTATGTTGAAATACTGTATTTTGTCCTGTGGCAGCAGTGACTGCTTCTGGCTTCATCTGGAGTGGGCCTGAGCCTCTTTTTGCCTAGTTCTGGAGCTAAGCATTTGTAGCAGCTGTATGAAAAAGGTCTGTGGTATCCGTTGCTTAGTGGTACAACAGATGTGGCTGATTTTTGGCACAACTGAGAGCTGTGCAATATGAAGATTTTTCCTGTGCCTCAAATCCCAGTGGTTTCATCTCTGACCTTTGTATTGACAATGGAATGGGTGCATCTTTGTCAGCTGTTTTGGAAATGTATGAGTTGACAATTAGAATTCATTTAGATTCTAAATAAAAACCAATAAAAGCAAAGCCTTTAATTCAGAGACTTAGTGCTGGTAAGGCATAATCATACATTATTTAGAAGGTAGTGCAGGGAGTTTTCTCCTATTAATTCAATATATGTGAAAGCTGTACTCTGCATGAAAGTAACTACTGGTCAAAAATGCAGTTACCTTAGAATCGTGCTGTAACTCTTCAGGATAATGCCTTGCTTAAAGCAAGTTAGTGAGCAACCACAAGAAACAGAGCCAGGTTTTATGGGACACTGCCTGTGAAGTTGTATACTTACTTGAAGATGGCATTACATGCTTTTTAAAAATCTCTTTAAGCACACCATGACTTGGGCTATTTTTATGGCTCAAGTTATGTAGCTGCACCAGATGGCAGCAGGACACCAGGACTCTCTCGTGTTCGGGATGGACTCCTCGTGGTAGAGATGGATCTGAATCTTTGCAGGCAAGTCAGTGACAAATGGAATTTTAAGGTAAGCCTGCTTATAAAGAAACAAAGTTACACATGATATTAGAACAAACAAGCTTTCATAATGATTTTAGGATCTTGCAGTAGTTAAAAGAGCCTTTTTGGTTGTTGTTTTTCAACAGTCCAGGGCTTAAATTGTTGAACTAATTTAACAGGATGTTCTGGAGGCCAAAGCCACAAATGGATTCCTAAAAGCAGAAGCCAAATTCAGGGAAACTAGGCCAATAGCTTTTAAATGAAAAGGTTAGCCTTGGTCCTTGCACTAGAGTGCCATTAGCTCCAAGGACTGCTAGGGAAGTGCATGTGGTTTCCTTAGCCAAGGTATGTGGGCATTTGCACTGAGCTGAGATGGGCCTTTGATCTGACCTAATATGGTGGATCTTTATATTTCTGTAGGCCCTATTTGTCAGTTTAAATGAAATTCAGTGAAAACTCAAACCCACAACAATCTTTATGCTTCTGAGAACTTTCCGAATGGAAACTTCTTGCACTGTTAACTCCCTGAATTTTATGGACATGTTGAAGCCACAGAGAGCTGTGTACATTCATCTCTAAAGCATCCTAATGCAGTTTTGAATTTACCTCTATCAAGTTAAGATGACTGCAAGCTTTTCCAAGTGGCTTTAACAAATTTATTGCTATTTTTTTAATATTCTGAGATAAAGCTCATCTGGATCAGCTTTCCTGAGGGTGTCATTTGGTTTAATTTGTCCAGCAGCACTGCTGGTTTAAGAAGCTGCCACCTCAGCACTGCAATTTGCTAACCCTTCAATAGTGCCAGTACAAGCTAGGGGGGGGCCACACTGAATACTGGTTTAGTGGCATGTTGGGACTTTATTTATTTATTATAACAAACATTTATTTTACAGATGTGTGTAGTGGGTAGATGGTTGTTGTAGTAGTGGAATTAAATTGTGCTGAGAGATTCCCACTGTTGTTTAACTCAGGTGTTTAGTTTTGCTTTGCCATGGAAATCTGAAGCCCTGATAGCAGAGTAGAGATTTAACGTATCAGGAAGCACATGGAGCATAGCTTACCACAGTGTCATAGGGGTATCTGAACAAAAGCAATTGCATTGATTAGGAAAAACAAACAGTAAAATTAAAACACTGACCTTTGGCTGTTTTGTACATAATTGCTTATTTTTTCTTGCGTTCAAGACTTATGTTTTCAGCACCTTAGCTCTTTGTTTATAGTGTGGATTGCTATTGTTGGTCTTTCGGCACATAAGGCACAGCTGTAGCTTTTGTTTATGTGTCGGAGTATCTGTTTCCTTTTCCTCCCTTTTGTGGCAAAGACAGAGGTAGTTCTTGATACAAGGGGAATGTGGAAGTATGAAGTCATCAGATATCCATTGCATAAAACCCTTGATAGCAAGCAGGAACCTATTTAACCTACTCTAGTATCTGCAGTTTGCATTCAGTGATGCCTGAAGGGGATTGTTAAGCAGAATGTCTTTGCTAAACTTACAGCAGGAAAATAGTTAAACAAGTAGTCCTCATGACACTGGCAAGAAAGTAATTCACTGCTCACACTGCCAGTGCTGTAGACCGTACACTTTGAAAGAGGGTGATAGCACTAAATTAAGTGCTGTATTCCAGCCTCCAAACTTACTGTATCACCCAAAGCAATGAGAATATTTTGTATTTATTAATGACCAAAGTAAGAGCTATCCAAATACCATCAGTGGCACATTGCTGCCAACAGGAAGTTCATCAGTTGTCAAGGACATAATATGACAAGATAGTTACAGATATGCTCCTTTGCCTTTATTGACATAACTTAAAAGAGAGTACTGTTGATGCTAAGAAAGTCAGTCCACCTTTCACATTCAACTCCAGAATAACCAAACCATTCTCTCCAGGATAACCAAAATAGGCTGCAAAACAGGAAGGTGTTCAATTTGAAGTTGTACTTTTCAGAGGAGACATACTTCTTTTTTTGGGTAGAATTATAGTTTAGGCAACACAATGTGAGTTCTTTTAGAAAAGTATGTTAGTTTGTGCTAAGACACTGCAGGTCTTGCATTTTGAGTGAATTATTTTACATTTGGGGAAAAATAAATATGTCATCATTTTAAAAAAAAGGGTGAATATAAATATTTTCTACTGAAGTGCTTCCACAGCTCACCAAAAGAACTGAAGCTTTGTTTTTTCTTTTCCAGATGACTGGTAGATATGAAATGTATGCAGACAAGCTTGCTGAAGCAATCCAGCCTTGTTTTATACCCAATATAATCAAAGAGAGAGCATCTCATTAATGTCAAATAAAAAGGTACTGTTGGACAATAGCCTTACTGTGGCTCACAAGCTGTTGTTTTAATGCTGTAATTTTAATTTCCTGTAAACAACTTTCAAGTAGTAGAACTCAAACCTTTGTTAAGTAAAATGATTGCAAAATAGCTTCTGTGGTTCTGGTTTGGGGTTGGGTTTTTTTTCATTTACAGTGATGAGTCCAAACTTTTTGTTTGTTATGAGAAATATATCCAGTAGGAATACGTTGCTATAAAATGATGATGAAATGTATTCAGTAGTGTCTATTGTGATATAGTTTGATGGAAATGATACATTCAGAGATCAGAATTTTTACATAAGCTTTGTATCTTGTGTCTATTCACTTCTGCTTTCCAGTTCTTTACCCTCTACCCAAAAGCATAATTTAGGGAGAAAGAAGGCATCAATTATTTTAACCTGTCTTTTCTTTTAATTGCAAGCTATTTAATAAAGATCTGTTAGACTTAAGTGATGTCCCTAACATGTCCTAGTTGTTCAAAGATCTCTGGGTAGTGCAAATCACTTGTGTTCCATTTCCATTTATGCTATGAATTACAAGTGCAGTTGTACCAGTGTCTTTGATGGGCTCCTTCAAGGTGCAGAAGTAGTGCTGCAGACAGAGGCCTGCAGAAGTTCAGTGCTATGTTATGAGGCCAAAATAGAAACTCTGGCTGAAGCGTAGGTCAGGCCAGTGCCACACATTGTGAACAGAAAGCCACGGACATGCTGTCAGGGATAAGGATGGGTAATAAAAACTGTTTCCCTGGAGCTGCACTCCAGAAGGATACTTGGTGGTTGTGGAGTATACAAAGCAGCCGTTGAAAGTTACAATCCATTTACTATTCTCAGGTCCTAGTATATCTTGAAATTTGGTTTAGTGTGACTCAGGTGATACAGTGAGTGTTCAGGAAGTGCAGAGTGAATACCATTTACAGCCTAGCAACAACGACTTCATAACTGAAATAAAATTTGAACTTTTAGGGTTTTTTCCCAAATCACAATTTCAGCTCTGCCACTTCCAGTTAAATATGTAACACATGCTCTAAAGACTTTCCAATATGTTTCATAGTAAGTTAGTTAATAAATGCACTTGCCACATTATGTTACAGGGTTATCTGTGACTTTAATCCTTTATTTGAGAATGGCTTAATTACAAATAAAAATATATTTATGTATAAAATCCCTGCATGTAAAATACCGTTTACTTTGCTATTGACATCATGAAGGAAACAGAGTGACATTTTCAGAATAAGTATTTTGATAGACAGTCCTGTAATGGGAAACAAAGTTTCAGAAAATGCAGATGTTGTGAATGCTTGTGAACTGCTTTTAAATCTGAATTTGTGTCATATACATACTCAGCCTTTTCACCTGGCTTTTGCTTGTTTTCATCCTTCATAGCTACCTTGCATTTGGCAGCTATGAGATCCTGTTGCAGCTGTGGAGTTCTCTGTCTGTATTACCTTAAACAGCTTTGTTTATCTTTCAGTTTTGTTGAAGTACATAACTCTGGGTACCAAATATTGAAGAGTCAATATTGTTACACTTACCTGTGCACTTCAGAACACTTACCATGCTCTCAAGTTCATGTTTTATGCATAAGTTCAAGATTCATATTTGGATAGCCGAACCAGTAAGAGGCTAAATGTCAGTTGCAAGCCCTTTTAAGAACTGTTTTATTTAAGTAACCAAGCCTGCTCTGAAATAAATCCTGGGGCAGTTCAGTGGTAGTGAATGAACTACCCACCTGAAACCCACAGGGGTTAACAAAGTACTCTACTGACCAGTAGTACACATGTCTGTTAATTAGTAACATAGCTAACACAATCTCTCCAAATCAAACACCCTGAATTTGGACTTGGGGCATAAAAATTCCCGCATCAGTAGCCTTCTGGTGACTGACTTTTGATCAGAAGGCCTTATCCATAATAGGTTTGTACCTTTTTTCTGGGATTCTGCTGGTGCCACTAATGTGCTGGTTTTACTACTCATAAATCGCACCCTAATTTTTACTCATTTTGCTATGTATTCCAACTTCACCAATTATAAGCAAAATGTAATACATTGAAAATTTCTTGTCAGATACTTTTTGTTCAGGACTTTTTAAAAGCTATAGGATGTAAATGTCTGTTACCATTTGTTTGTACAAAGGAGCACTCTTAATTCTGCTAACATTGCTTATTGAATGCTTTCCAGCTACTTAGTACGTCAACAACTGATAAGAAATTTTTTCTCTTAGCAAAAGATTTTACCATGCTTAAAGTAGATTCCTATTTATTGTCTCCACCACTAAGTAATAATGTCTTTCTACTGTTATTACACAGTTCTAGAGCTTGAACAATTTCTTTTCCTAACACCAAAGCAAAGGTGCAGGATGTCTGTCTTAAGTGCAAAAGAAAATTGTGCTAGCTTTACATCAGTATTGATTTTTCTACTTACTTCAACACAGACAGGACTGGAGATCAGGACTTGTAAGAAATTGTGATGGATGAAATCTGAAGTAAGTGGCTCTTTCTGACACTTTAGAGTGCTCCTCAGCAAAGTGATTAAATGAAGGTAAAACATGAAAGAATTAAGAATGGGCCACTAACAGTTTCACTTGATGTCTGAATACAGTAACTCCAGTGTAAGCCCAATACGTACACTGTAGTGTGAGAGCTAGAAAATGAGTTCCTGCCTTTTTACTTGTATTCCCTCTTCTTAATTGATTTCAGCTCTTCTTAGAAGGTCTCTGAACTAATACTAATGGCAAAATTTTGCTCCAGAAATGATTCAGCATTTTAGTTATAATCCAGTATACACTGTCAAGATATTTACATTTACACACAAAATGCATGCCATTAGTGTAGATGCTCATTTTCTGCATTGGCTGAAGTTTAAAGTTTATATTTGGAATGGCTTCTGCAGAAACTGGCACATGGGGGTGGCATAATGCTCAGAGGTTTTGGCAAAAAGCAAGACTTTAGGTACAAATAAAATATCTTCACTTCCAGGGCAACGCAGAGCTCTGAGCAGTCGTCCTAGAGGATTTAGTCAAAAAAGATTAAGTTTGTGGGACAAGGGAACAATAATAACAACTATAATTCAAAACTGAATGCTGAGGCATAAATGCTGTATCTGTGGAAGGTGAATTTAGGTAAATGTGTTTCTTTCCTAAAACACACACCTGATGAGCCAGCAAGGCTTTTTTTGTAATTAAATAGTGGTTTTAAGTTAATATTTTTTCCTTCCATAACATCCTGCTGAGTCTCAAATCCCTAGATTTTGGATGAAGATCAGCCCTTGATGCTTTGACAGAGAAAGAAACAGGCATTCTCTTTTTTTTTTCCCCCTCCTGTTTCTGTTTAGCTAAACCTGTGCACATATTACCAAGTGTTAAAGTTAATAAATTTGGTGCTGCTTTTTTTCTCACGTTTAATTTGAAAATAAGCTCAAAGTGAATTAGGCTATGGGGCCATATTTTAAAACTGCTTTCAAGTGTGCAATGTCAAGGCAAAAAAAACAAACAACAAACAAAACCCAACCAAACACAAAAAGCAGACATACAATGCAAAATTAGATACATCGTGAGGAAAAAAAGATAAAGACAGCATTGCAATATAGTCCTATCAGTGTCTATAAAGCCTCCCTTGTTTAAGATCCCACTGCAGTTCAGGAGCAAGGTCTCTGCAGGGGCAGTCCTGAGACAAGCAGCCAGCTGCCATGCAGGCTGCACAGGAAAGGGCCAGGAGCATCAGGTGTGGATGTCAGCTGTCTGTGTAGATGAACAGAATATCTTCATCAGTGCCATAACTTGTCCTGGCTTCCTCAAAGTTACTGATGCTGGTGCAGCACGTTCCTGTTCAGGAGAACAAAATGTTACTAAGAATTCAGAAGAATTTGCCTATGAAAGGCCCTTATACTGGTGTTAGCAGCCTCTACAAAGAAGGATAACCAGTATATAGACTGGACCTTTCAGCTTAGGTTACAGCTTTACTCATTGGTTTCATTTTGATGTACCATGAAACAAGCTTTAAATGTAAATGCAGAACTAGCGACCTGCTTTAGTGGTGGCCTTGGATGAATTTGATGGTCTCAAAGGTCTGTTCTAACCTCAACAATTCTTGATTCTGTGATCTTTTCAGCTCAAAACTAGTGCTCATGGAAGTAATACTGTAAATAGGCACTAAACTGCCCGTTCTGTTATGTTCTGCACATAGGTACAGTTCAGCATCTCTCACAAACCTAGCTGAGAGCCAAACATGTTTGCTAGAATGAGTATCTCAATTCCTCAAGTCCATAACAGCACAAATACAGCACTGATATAGTTAATGTGGCAAAACCCCTTCTGACAAATGGGTTAGTGATGCTTGAGCATAGGCACACTGTTAGAGGAGGTCCAGCAGATCCAGCTGTGGCTCTGTATTACAGACATGTCACTGAAATGATGGCTGATAATCCACCCAAAAGGAACAGGCTACTCACGGTCAGCATAGGCAGGGTTGTTGTAGTAAATACTCCCTGAGGCTTTGTTGTAGCCACATAGCACAATGAAATGGCCCTGGTAGTCAGGGTTCCTGCAGAAGCACTTCTGTCCAATGGGGAGGAAGCAGCAGTACTTGACAGGACTTGAGCAAAGGTCACACAACAGCAGGACAGCATTCACTAGGACAATGGCTATGTGACCTTGAGACAGGTGGTTCTGAATGTCTTGAACAGTTACTGTGCTGCAGAAAAAAGATCAGGTATGCTTCTTAAATTCAGGAAAGAGAATGATACACAATGAAGTGTGTGGTGATGGACAGTACTTAATGGCATGCAGCTGGCATGTTTTGTCACAGGTACAGCTTTTTGCTGTTAAATCCAGCAAGCTTTGCCACAAAGCATGACAAAACCTGTGTCATTCAAGGCCTTTTGATCTCTTTGCTGCTGAAATGCAGAGCAAGAGCTCTGGATACTGCAGTAACATAAATGTAATCTCAAAATGTATCAGATGTCCCAAAGAAAAGTTTTAAAGGAGCTGGCAACTCAGTCAGTAACCTGAGAGACTTCTGTTGTGGGAAAATCATAAAGCAAAGTGTTCTGTCCTGCTCCTAGAAAAGCTTACCTCTTAGGCACTAAATCTTTATTGGCTGAGTGGTTAATGGCTGTACAATCACTAACCAAATTAAGATGTGCCCAAATTTGCCTCTGTCACACAGGAATACACTTATCCCAGTTACAGTTTTGGACTACCTGATGTTCTTGAGGCTTTATTGCTATAGTGCCTCCTACAGAAAAGGAATATTAACCAAACATAACTTACAACCTCATCTGTTAAAAGCTATCCCTCACAGAGGCATGTGCAGTCCATGTGCGTTCGAAGCTCATCCTTTGGATATGTTCTAGATATCCAGGCTGTGTGCACTACCTAACTGAACTCGTACTTTTTAATCTTTTCCAGTGTCACTTTTTGACACCCACGTCTCAGTACTGTGTCTACACAAGTAGACATGCTCTCCATCCTTGCCTTGATCCAGGCCACGATCTTAAGATGGCTAACGCAGGACGGACTGACGGAACCTTCTGTCCTATCACAGCTCTGGTTAGATTGTGCCAAAAAGACTCTGTGTGTGTGTGTTTTAAAAAGGACACTGAAATCTCTGCCCAATGCAAGTTGCATTACAGCATTCAAATGCTGTTGTGGCTGCCCTGCACCCTCTCTTCTTTCCTGATCATTTACCATGCTTTGACAACAGAGATCCAAATCCAGCTCCACTATGAAAAGGGATGCAACTCAAATGAACATGGACACTTTGTTATTTCCCAAGTACAACATCCCTGTAAGCTGCGAAACAATTCTGCAGTTTTTCCTCCTCCCCTGGATTTGCAGTTCCTTCACAGAGGTTCCTTATTTCACCCTCCTCTTGGCAAAAGCTTCTTTGCAAGCTTTTTCTTTGAGTGTTTGTCTAGGAACAGAGAGCTATAATGTTTGCATAGCTCTAGGAACAATGGGTTGTGTGCCCACATAGCACTCTCCTTAATTCTAGCAATGGCCAATTAGATTGCTGTAGGCACTCCCCACTGGGTAATTTTAATGGATAATTCACTTCCACACAAACAATAGCCAACTCCAGTCAGGATTTTCAGATAGTAATTCTGTGTCAGCTATTTTTCTTCAAACTTCAATATTAACTCTTGATGCCCACATTTTTTTTGAGATGGATTTATTAGAAAGACTGTAATTCACCCAAAAAAAAAGGCTCAGGGCTTGATTTCAGTCTCTTTCACCAGTTTAGTTGGACTCCAAGTAAAGGATAGGGCCCACAGACTCTCCAAAGAGAAAGGAAAGAAAACAATAGGCTTACCACTTCTCCACCAGCACCTTGCAGGCTTTGGCTTGTGCAAAGAGCTGATTCACTCGATTCTCTTCTGTGTCAAAATGCTTCCTATAAAATGACTGTGGAGATAATGAAAGTTATGAACTGGAATGATATTTCCCTTAGGTAATCCACCACTTAAAATCCCTGCTAGCAAGGGCTTGCATAAGCTGGAGATCTGGCTGTGGAATAAGAGATCTCTCCCTTAGTTAACTGGAAACAGGAAAAGGATTCCTGCTCTAAATTGTTTAAATTCACTCCTGGTCAGCTGCCTACATGAAAGAAGCCTGCCTGGTCCTAACTGGGCAGGAGCTCGTGTTAGAAAAGCCATTGCTACTATGGGCCCTCACTGGCCCCCTTGCTGGCAGTCTTGGAGAGGCTGAGTTCCCTTCTCACCTCTAGAGGTGGTTCTTCCAGGTCAGGGTTGAGGCAGTGTCATGGGCAAAGGGTGGAAGCTAGCAGTGCTGCTGCCCAGGCTGTACCTGTTCTGTAGACAGACACAGGGCTTCAGTCTCCAGGCATTAATAGGTGGAGCCTTTCATGAGCACTACATGAAAACTTTTCCAAAATTCATATTACGGAATCAAAGATATGAAGTATGTGGGTTTGTATCCAGCATCACCTTTGAACTGATGTGTGCTGGGTTTGGCAACAGGCAAAACTTGTGTATAGGGACTGTGGCCGATTGTCAGTAACACTGCAGAGGTTTTACAGCATGACACACAGGGCTTTTAAAGCTCTGCTGTCTCCCAGTGCATGAGAATACTAACCTGATTTTTGTAGCCCTTGTCCACTCCAAGTGTCTGGGTGCAGAACTTATGCTTGACACCAAAGTGCCGCATTAGGTAGGCCAGGTCAATAGTCCAGATACTCTTTGTTAACTGGAGTTCCTGGATGGCTTTCTGAAATTCATCATTGTCCAAATGATTCAGGTACCTATAGCATTAGGAAAGGCAGGGAAAGGAAGCACATATCTTAGGAAAAGCAAAATATGTCCTGTAGCCCAAGCTTCCATATCACAGGACGTAAAAACTGAAACAATGGGCTTGGCTAAGAAATACCAAAAAGAAAAGAACCCACAAAGGAGCCACAGATTTAAGGGAAGGGACTAGGGAATACTTAACTGATTTATTGCTGACTTTTTAGAATTGGAAATGTATGTGTATCTTGACTGATTTATAATGACAAAAGTGTACAGGTGCTATACAACAGGCAAGCTATTCTGAGCAACTATAGAACTCTGTCCTTAAGGGCTTATAGTCTAAATGTACAAGCATATTAGAGCAAACACAGAAAGAAGTGTTAAAGACTAAAACTTGCTTCACACAATAGATGGATTTCAAAAGGAGGAACTGTAAAGGAAGTCAGTAAATATTCAAAGGAAGCTTGTATTAGGCACTGATGGCAGAAAAGGCAACAAAGGGGAGATGAAGTCAGGAGAAAGGTTGGGACAGGCTGCAAAGGGGTAAGGAAAGGCAGTTACAGAGAGTTCTGGAAGTCAGAAAACAAATGGAAGAAAATGGAAAAGGAAAAAAAAGGGGGGACTGGAATTGAGGATACAGAATAAATGAGGTCATATCAGCAGGGTGAGAAGATTAATCTTGGAAGCTGAGTTTTGGACAGACTGAAGTGGCAAAGAGGTAAAGGGAAGGCAGAGGTTACAGTAGTCAAGATGGGAAATTACCAGCACACGGACTAACGTCTTGGCAGAAGGGATGGAGAGAAATGAAAATCTTCTGCTTCATATCTACTAAGTGGACATCTAAATAGGTATTTCTCCTGCACCTAAGCTCATGTTCCTCTGTGGAAGGAAAGAGGAGTTCAGCAGGACAACTACTAGTTCAAAAAAAGAAACACCAAACCAAAACCAAAAACCACCCCAAAGGGCAATACAGTGCATTGAATTGAATCTACTCCTAGAACAAAAACACCCACAGACTGGGGACTCAGCAGGACAGAGCAAGTATGTACTTGCAAACTGGGCTATGCCTACCCATCGCTTGGGAACAACAGAAAGGAGGCAGGTGAATTGCTGTGCTACACACAGGAAAGAGGAATAACTTTATCAGCTTATGCATGCTGATCTGTACAGTTCTTACAGGTATTTTGCATCTGTCAGAACTGTCAGTTATTCAAAAGGGTCTGACATTAAGCTTAGTTTAAACTTCCCCTTGCTCCTGCTGGAAAGCTGTGCCAGGCCCAGCAGCAGTAATTCTCTGAGGGTACCTGAGAATATGTATGTACTCTTGTAAGACTAAATTCAACTCACAGCTGCTTTAACACACCTCTTCTCCCTGGACGTTACTTGCCACTACCCCCATTCCCATGGGATGGGATTTCCCACCCATTCAAGCCAAGAGAGTCACTTACTGCAGCACCATCCTGGAGCAGGCCAGCCCACAGTCCCAGTGGTAGAGCTGCTGAATGACTGGCACTTTCAGCTGGATGCAGTCAACTGCAGTGAAAACACCCCAGTGTGAGTAAAACACAGAAAATGTCAGTGCAGACAGGAATGGGGTTTCCATACCTTGGCATACAAACACAGCCTGTCCTCAGCACTATGGCTGTGGAAATTTGGGAGCGTGTTTTTACTTTATGTGATAGGCATATCACATCCCTTCTGAGAGGGATGTAGGTTTGGTACTTATGTACAGTTAAGTGTCTGGTTTAATCTTGTACTCCTTGTTCCATACCTGGATTGCTCTGCTGTATGATACACCCCCTTCTCCTCTGGAAGTTTCATGTTATTCCTGGTGGGGTGACATCCCGCCAGCCTACACTATGAAGCTGTATCCCCTCCTAAATAACAGTAGGTAAGGCACAGGTATTAATGCTTTCTCTTCTGTCTGAATCTATTTCTGTGCCCCAAGAGGAGTTAATCCAAACTGTGAGAAAACAGATGCAACCGAGATCTCCAGGTACTGATTTCCCATAAGCCCCACAGATTTGAGCCTTTTCTGTAGCTGTCTTTTTCCTCAGGGACTGCAATTTGCTTTTCATGATTCCAGGTTCACAAAGCTCACAAATGGCACCAGTTGCCTTTTGTATTAACTCCCTCAACAAAGGGAAAGGGGAAAAAGAACAATCTCTACAAAAAGTCCCAGAATACCATAACTCCATCCCTCTGCCTCAGTTCTTATTTTTATAGGGCTGGCAGTGTGGTGGCTTCCATTTCAGAAATGCCCTTGCACTCAAAGGGCTTTAAGAGCTCTGCCTATTGGTGCTGCTTCAGCATCAGTCCAAGTGAGTTAATCATAAAGGGTTTTTCTCAGTAACCTCACCTTTGATCTAGAGAAGATCTCTGAGAAGTTTTGGTAACACAAGGCCAGCTACATTTTAAGACAGGGATAAAACCACATTTGACATTACGCAGACTGCTCTAGTTTTGATGCAATTTTATAACTAAAGTGTTCTAGATAATGTTGATTGTAATCTTTTGTTACTTTTAACAAAGCTACAGACCTACAGTAGAGACAAGCCAATTCCAGGCTCTTTCCAAATATTTTGTCATGGTTGTGCCACTGTTTACAGATGACTGAAGTCTGGCACACCATTGGTATATTCAATTGTTTTGATTAATCTAGTTAAGTATCCCAAGTTAAAAATGAAAACCCAGTTGCCAGATTCTCCTAAAAGCAGGATCTCCCAGTATTTTGTTGTCATTTTTTCTTGGTGTGTGTCATGGTTTAACCCCAGATGGCAACCGAGTACCACGAATGATTGTCCCCTTTCTGTCAGTACCCAGAGCTTCTGTCAAGTGCCAAGTTTCACTGAAGAGGTGAATGTTTTCTACAGGAAGCCTTAAAAGGGCAATAACTTTTAACTTTCTTGTATATTCAGCTTCCAGTCACCCTGTTTCCCAACACAGTGATGCCTGTGAACTGTCCTAAGATGAGACAACCCCTGTGTGCTGTGGCTGTACCACCACCTCTCCGCTTCCTCAGCTCCTCGGCGCAGCGAACTTGGAGCGAACTTTGCGGAGCCGGTAATTCCACATTGCTGATGGCGAAACCGACGGCTTCGCGGCTCCGGGAGGGCGGAGGCGGCCGAGCCTCCGAAAGGGACCACACCAACCACTGACCCGAACCCAGGGCTGCCTGCCCGAACCCAGGGCTGCCTGCCCGAACCCAGGGCTGCCTGCCCGGCCCCAGGG
>JASSUY010021052.1:0-11401 GCA_032466535.1 Forpus xanthops | reverse complement strand
TGCCCATGGCAGGGGGGTTGGAACTAGATGATCTTAAGGTCCTTTCCAACCCTAACTATTCTATGATTCTATGATATACTGTGAGGTAGGTGTGCTGCTTGATTATCCCTTCTTGCATATACTCTGTCCAGACTTGAATCACACTAAAGCATGGCCCCTTCTGTCCTGCACACCCTAGTTTCCTGGCATAAAAAATACCAGTTTCCTTCCACAGAAAAAAAAAGACAGAGGGACAATGAGCATTGTCATTGCTCCACGGAATTAAGTCTGATTTTAATATCTGCAACCTGTAAACCTTACAGCATTTTTCTGCCTCACAGTGCAGACATAGCTTGCTACACTCAAGATCTCATTATGGGTAACAGAAATCACATTATGTGTTTAGGAGCCAAGAATTTTAATTAATTAGCCTAATTAAAATATTGACAATCTCATCAAAATAAAAAAGCCAGCTATTATTAGTCCACTTAGAAGAATACTGGCAGTCATAATCCAGATCAATACAGAAGAATTTAGAAATACCCTTACATTTATTATATAAGGGAATATATGAGTATCTATCCCTTTATTTTGTATTAGCTTTCTACCATACTTCCAGACTCCAAGGTCAACTGTTACAGTCATCCTAAAGAAGGATGATGGAAGGAGGTATTTACATAAGTAACCAGCATTCTTGAGGTCTCCATTGTCAGGAGTTATCATGTCCATCGTGGCTATCTGTCCCTTCTCAGTCCTGGGACCTGCTTGCATTTCTTTTATTACACTTTCTTAACCCACTGCGTTTTCTTCACACCTACCCCAGGCACACAAAGGGCTGTGTTTCGCCAGGAGGTGACAGAAGGAGGCGTCACCGTTCTGCATCAGGGCCAGGACCAGAGCTGAAGCTGGAGCAGGCAAGGCAGCAGCCAGTGGGCCCGGTGTAGGTGCTGAGCTGAAAAATGTGTAGAAGGTTTTTCACTTAAGGGGACAGCTTATATTGCAACTTTCTGAATGTGTCCTTGCCAGCAGCTCAAGGCGCTGTGTAACATTTTAATGATTCTTTGCTCTTCTGATTGTCTTAAATTTGCAGAGAGAGGGAGCAGCATCAGTCTGCCTGTTCAAGGCTGTTATATAAACTGAATAAAAAGAAAAGGTTTAAAGTTTTATAGTTCTCAAGATCTGTCAGCATTTTGTTTGCATGTACTTTTATTTGGCTGTTATTGTTGCTGTGCTTGCATTTCTCTGTCTCCTGTTTTTCCTTGAAAATGAGATATTTTTCTACTTCACCAGAGAGGTGCCATTCTTGCTAGGAATATCAGGGACACTTTGGAAAATTGGAGGCACTTTAATGGCTTGTAAGCTTCTCATTTTATAACCTTTGTGGAATAACTGTTTGTATATAATGCTTGTAATTGTACCTCAAAGCTTGACCCCACAGACACTGTAGAAAGCTTATGAAGGAATCAGATCCCTATTAACTCCTTATTTGATTGTTATGGCAACTGCTATTACCATGATAAACTGCAGGCAGTCCTGAAGTAAAACCAGTCAACATTTTCTCACTTTTTCTTGCTCCTTTTCTGCTCAAGATTTTTTTATTGCAGAAAGCATACCTTATATATAAATCCAAGATTTTACATGCAATATAAATGAAATCTTAACGGTCTAGTCAAACAACTGTTTTTGCATAGAAAAAGAAATGTATTGGGTGCACATATCAAGAAATTAGCAAGGAGGGCTGCAGTGTGCCTTCCGTGAGGAATGACTGGGGCTGCCCTGTGCCGGAAACAGCCAGTTCCAGACAGACCTAACCCACCCACCACAGGGCACAGCGCAGAGGTGAGGGTGCCTTGAGGAAACAGTTAAGAAATCAAAGAAGGGAAGGAGGAGGGAGGAGAAGGTAATAATAAGAAGCAGCAGAGGGAACACCAAGGTGGGAGAAGGAGGAGGTCTCCAGGTGCCAGAGAAAAGATTCCACTGCAGCCTATAGTGAAGACCATAGTGTGCAAAAGCCTGCTCTAGAATGGGTCACAGCTTCCTTTGGGCATCCCCCTGCCGTGGCGTATACCTCCTCCATGGGCTGCAGGTGGACAGCCTGCCTTACCTTAGGCCACAAGAGAATCTCTGTTCTGGCACCTGAAGTACCTTCTCCCTTTGCTTCTGCACTGACTTTGGTGTTTATAGAGCTGTTTCTTTCTCACTTCTTTCTCTAACTGCAGTTGCCCAGTTGTTTTGTTTTGTTTTGTTTTGTTTTGTTTTTTTCCTTAAATGTGTTATCCCAGAGGTGTTAGAAGCATTTCTGATGGACTCATCCTTGGCCAGTGGTGGGTCTGCCTCACAGCCACCTGGAATTGGCTCTTTCTGACATTGGGGAAGCAGCTACTTAGAGAAGACACTCCTCTAGCCCCTCTGCTACCAAACCCTTGCCATGCAAACCCCATATAAGTGTGACTAACAATGGTGATACGGCATTACTGGCCTGCAGAGCTACACTCCAGAGATACAACAATAAAACTTTGAATAGAAAACTAATTTTTCTAAAATTCTGAATTTATTCATATTTATTAAGGTTTTAATTTTAAATAACCTGTTTTTTTAATGCTAAATAAACACAAGACACTTGCTGTCTACATACACCTGCTCCCCTTGACTTAGCCACTCTCATAAATGTGATCACAGAATAGACATAACTCGTTCTACTATTAACTGCTTTGCCCTAACAGGCAATTTCTTGCTCAGACAGGAAATCTCTAGGACTAAATCTGCTCCAGGTGTTAATGTGTGAGTGAAAAAAATAGATTCTTAGAGACACTAGCCTGAACTGGAATAGCATATATATTGCCTCACAATGAGGACCTGTGGCCCAAACTGTGATTAGCATTCTCAAGGCTTTTCTTTGTCCAAACTGAACACAAGATATTTATCACACTATTTTCACAAAGGCAAAACCCTGGGAAAAGAGGCAAAACAAACATGTCAGAGCTGTATCACTGAAATACGTGTCTTTATGTCATCAGAATTATCTTTGTCAGGTAGTGGATTTTTTTTCACTTTAGTATATGTGAAGACTGATTAGCTCACAAAGGCTAAGAAATTATAAAAAGGAGCATAATTAGTTTTCCAAAAAGAAACATTTTTTGTTCCAGAGGATCTTTACCTGTATTTTATTGGACTTTGATTGTCTGTTTGGGTATTTATGCAAGCAAATAAACTGACTATACTTTTTATCTCGTTAATGAGAGAGGACACAAGTGAAAAAATATTTTTTTTATTACCAAATGAATAACACAGCAGGATATGATTTGATAAACAGAACATTTTATTTTACCACATAGGTCTTCCTACTGCAATCCACATATCCTAAGTAATTTCATGAACTGTGATGGTTGAATCAGGGTTGGTTTTAATATTCAACATTTTAATCAGCTAGCAAAAAAAGTTATAACTGAACAACACTTGAATAGCACTTGAATGTGTAAGTTATATGTTGCTGAGAATGATGCTAATGACTCTGGATGAATTAGAGAAATTGTTGTCTTGGGTGAATTTAGCTAGTTGGACATTTGTGGGTTTTATTATTCCCTTTGTGTCAGTCATTTGAATTATGCTGTCTGCAATTTAACCAGGTTTTCTCTGCTGTTCACCTAGTCTTCCTCTCTCCATATTATCTCCCCATTAATTTCATACTAAAAGTTTAATGTACTGCTGTCATCCAGTGTTAGTCTGGAGCTGCAAATATCAGATTCATACACATATGTGTACATATGTCCATTGGTGTGCATGCGTATTTGTTGCAACAATCCAGGTGTCTAACTTCTGCAATAGTAGCATGATCCAAGAACACCTCCACAGTAGGAGGCATTCTTCAGAAGGAATGTTTTTTCTGCTATGTTATGTTTTCTCATACTCTTAGTTCCTATTACTTGAGTTCGCACTATTCTCAGTCCTTGCTGGGAAAGGTTGGAGAAAGAACAATTCATTGTTCTCTAATGGACATCCCTAGTTCCCACAGTGAACCAAGCCGCTGGATGACTGTACTGCAGAGAAGCTAGAGGGTGGGTGCAGGGGTGGAAAACATGTGGGAGAGGAGGAAGCTGGGGCTGATAGATCTCTTCTTGAATACAAGAAGCAGAAAGAGCAGCAGAACTAAGCTGCTGAAAGCCAGTGGCCTTCCAGAAAATTAGACAGTAGATTCTGGCTTTCTGCTCTCAGCCATTCTTTCACTCCAGTGATGGAAATTGCCATTAGAGTGACCTAGAGTCTGCTAAATTTGGTATAATCATTTTATGAAAGGATGTCCTACTGTTCCTCCTGCTTGTTTTAGAGAATAATGTGAAGGAGCAGAGGGGGAGAGGGAAGAGGAATGAGAAAGAACTCTGAGAAGACAGTGTCTGCCTCTCCAAGTAGGAAATTAACAGAACCCATTTACACAGCTATTTTCTGCTTTATGTCTTAGCCACTCCAAGCAAAGGGAGGGGTATAGAGGAAAAGTGGAAAAGAGTTTTCATTCAAATTAATTTGGAGGGATTATAGTAGACCTATCCCTTTGTCCTGGTTTCAGCTGTAACAGTTTTTTCTCCTTCCTAGTAGCTGGTGCAGTGCTGTGTTTTGGCTTTAGTCTGACAATGATGCTGATAGCACACTTATGTTTTAGTTGTTTCTAAGTAGCCAGGAGGGAGTAGAGGAAGGAAACCTGACCCAAACTAGCTGAAGGGGTGTTACTTGCCACACAGCATGTCATGCCCAGTGTATAAATTGTGGGGAGCTACCTGGAAGGGCAGATCAATGCTCAGGTCAGGCTGGGTGTTTATTGTTTTTTTCTCCTTTTCCCTTTTAGCTTTGTATTCTGTCCCCTTGTTATTTATTTCTCTTATCATTATTGTTGTTCATATTATTAGTAGCATTATATTATACTTTAATTTTAGCTCAACCCATGGGTTTTACGTTCTTTTGATTCTCTTCCCTATCCTGCCTGAAGAGGAGAAGGGGGGTGTGAGTTTCCAGCTGGGTTTGAACCATGACACACTTATGTTTGTCATGAGAAACTGACAGGTCCATATTTGCTATTTAGCAAATCCTATAGCAATAGGGAAAATACTTTCTGTGATGAAAAAACAAATACTTGTCAGCAGCACTTGCTGTTAAATTTGATGCATCTCACATTTCAATTCTAAATATTTACATTGAACAAATACTATTCAATCAATAATTTCTGTGATTTATTTCATAGCTAATTTCAATTTTAATTTCTGATGCATTACCAAATTACTGGAATTGTATGTTTGGACACCTGTCTGAGAGCTGTAATAGCATGTTATAGAATCATAGAATCATAGAATAGTTAGGGTTGGAAAGGACCTTAAAATCATCTACTTCCCACCCTTCCACTAAACCATGTCACCCAAGGCTATGTCCAACCTGACCTTGAACACCACCAGAGATGGAGCACTCACGACTTCTCTGGGCAACTCATTCCAGTGCCTCACCACCCTCACAGTAAAGAACTTCTTCCTCATATCCAATCTAAACTTCCCCTGTTAAAGTTTGAACCCATTACTCCTTGTCCTATCACCACAGTCCCTAATGAAGAGTCCCTCCCCAGCATCCCTGTAGGTCCGTTTCAGATACTGGAAGGCTGCTATGAGATCTCCATGCAGCCTTCTCTTCTCCTGTCTTTAAACAAGATTTTAAATAGTGTAGAGTAAATGATAATGCTGGGGGACTGCTATAGAGTAGTGAAAAGAAAATAGCTTCTAATTAACAATCATAATCCAGACTGCATATGAATAAAAGTATGTCTTCTGTTGAGGAGAGGTAGAAGAATAGGTGGTACATATGTGATTAAAGACTGAACTATACTACATAAACATCAGGGAGAGCAATTACATTTTGTGTGTGTTCTAAATGCTGTAGTTTTCCAATACCTGAGTTGACTAGGATCCTTGGATAAGGCCTTCGGAGAAAACTGTTGCTTTAGAAGTTTAAGCATCAAAGGCACAAATCCAATAAGATACATGAAACATGAAAGGTCATGTTATGTCAGCCGCAATTTTTGTAATTTTATCCCTTCCCGTTAAGAAATATGTAATTCTAACATACTCTGGATCAAAATATAGCATTATAATCAGTATAAAAATGTGCATTTCCTTTTTAAAAGGCTATGCAACTTGATTAATTCATTTCAGAAATATATTTTTAAAAGTTAGAAATTTATGTCATATTCACAATGGGCCTTTCACAAACAGCCTTTTGCTGCAATACTGAAACCTTCACACAAGTGCTAATTTTATTGTAGCCATAATTCACTGCATATTTATTCTGAATTTTCTCCTCCACTGCTTCCTTCTACCCTATTATTTGTCACTTTATTTAATTTCTATGTTTAATAAAGTGCTTATTGTTCTAATGGAAGGTTTCTAATAGCCTTCAGTGGGTGTTGGGTTTCACTGTGAGCCTGTGTGTCTGAACAAAAATGCTTGACAAGTTAATCTGCAAATCAGTTACTCCAGAAAAAAGCATTTTAAAGCCTGAGATTAAAATAATATTTTTATAGATGCATGAATGATCATACTGTTCTTATTAAATTACTAATCTACAATTTAGTCAAAAAAAACCCAGTCTATTATTTGAACATTCACTTTGTAATTTTAAGTATAATTTCAAATTCCTTTAAAAATATTTTTGTGATGGTGCTTTTAAGAATGTATTTAGCAGGAATTCTGCCATTGTCTCAACTGTACTGCAGTTTTAACTTAAAGATTAGTTAATTTCTTTGAGATATTTTAATGTAGATAGATAAGCTATTGTAATGATTTTATTGCTTCTCGTGGTTTGATTATGTTTAATATCACAAGGACCTGTTAGCTCATATATATTGTAGGCTATTAGATTTCACATGGTTACTGCCTAACTGCATCACATTGTTTCAGCTTACTTACTGCACATCACATGTTTAACTAAAGCATATCTTGGAAAACTCCATTTTGATAAACAGTGAACCCACCACGCTGAAAAGTTTCCATACTTTCAGTCTTTAAAATGTGCCTGCATTCTTATTTGTTTTAGTGAGCTTCTTATCCTTAGATTGTTTTATGCCTTTCTCCAAACAACCCTGAGTCCTTTTACACCCATACCTACTTTTATCCTTGTGAAGATACTTGTCATTGCAATTAACTTTGTCTTCCCTAGTCAACAAGAATGCACAGCAAGAATATATGCAATGCTTCAAAATCACTCATCGGGGTCAAATAGAGCAACAAAACCACCCCTATGATTTTCTTGCTTGTCCATTTATCTCTTAAATATATTGCTAATGCGCAGTCAAATTTATAATTGCATGAGATTTACCTGACAAAATTTATTTCCTGCAAAGCCCTACTCACTCATTTTAGCATAGTGCTTGTTGCCTGCCTTCTCATCAACCCAGCCCTACATTTAGTATATCGTTTTTTTGTTTGAACCTATTATCTGGAATACTGGCCAATGCTGTATTTGAGGTAATCAACTATCTAGCTTGTTCTTTCTCAGCACTTACTCAAACATTAGTTCTCCAGTATTTTATATGTATGTTTCAAGGTGCATGAAAAATGGATTTAAAATATAGATGTTCGTGAAAAATAGGTGTAAGTTATCAGGACCTGTCAATGAATAACTGTAATGCTGTTCCTCAGCATTTTGTAAAGACACTGTCTTGAAAGTACAACATTATGTCTTAGTTATTACTAGTAAGCAAACCAATAATACATTATTTCTTCACAAATTTTACTGCAATATAAATAATAAATAATGACAGGACAAACAAACAAAACATCAGATAGAGCCCAGTTTCAAAGGAAAGTATTTTGCAATGTGACATTTGTAGACACCTATGTCCCCCAAACTTTTCATTGCCTCCAGTGATGTTCACATAAACACTCAGATAAATATCTAAATATCAGTTGGTCATTTGTAACACATCTATTAAGAGGAATATCAAACACTATATAAAAGAATGCTTGAAATATGTTCCAAAAGGATGCTGGTTTTTTTCTGAGAAACTATGGCTTTGAAGTTATGTCTGAGGTAGATAACTCCTGATTTTTTTTCTAAAGTGAGAACAAAAAAAAGACCATGTACAATCAGTATGATCAGACAATCTCCCACTTTTAACCTATGACATTATTTTAATAGCAACTGATGTTTAAAAGAAATAAGAAAAAAAGCAGATATGATAATCTTACTCAAAAGAAAGAATATATTTTTCCTCAATATTGTACAAGCTTGGCAGAGCAAAATGCATGTATATGTCATTTGCTGAAGTGTGAAAACATTGTGGCAAGGGCTGTCAGTGATTTATCCTGAGATAGAAAGCATGGAACACAGATCAACAGAGAGTATTGTAAAATCCCATGCAGATTCTTTGTCTGATATAATTTATAAGCTGTTTATTAAAATAATAAATCTTTTTATCTTGGAAGATTAAAGACAGCCAAATTAGATTCTGGCACATAGACTTGTAGAAGATAGATTTATTATTGTCATGAGGTCAGAAATAATGTTTTCTGGGTTTTGTGAATTGTTAATTTAACTCTTGAGAGCAATTTTCATTTGGGAACATTCTGCAGTCCCATTTTTAGTGCAAAGCACCCCTAAATATATTCTCTTTCTTAAAAATATTGCTTGTAAAATATACAACTAGTTGGCTTACAAAGAACAGCCTTCACTGGGGTTGCCTAACAGCTGTCAAGTTTGGATGAGGAAAGAGGATCAGTAATTTAGAAATGAAACACCATAATGTTGCTATGAGATCTTGCCATTAAGCTTAATTTTAAAAGCTTTTTTGACTATAAAACTGATCAAACTTGCTAGACTAGTAAAACAGAGGTAATTGAAACATGATCTCTGAATTATTTATTCTATGACACAAGCAATAAATTTACTTTGCTATCAAAATTTTATTTCTGAAATGAACATATATCCTCTTGTCCAACTCATAACTATAATCAGGCAAAAGAACTCTATCTACAGTGGAATGTAAGGGAGAAGACAATAACTTCTGGTTTTTTTGTTTTTTTTGAGGTCTTTACTGCACATTGTACTGTGAAAGAAGAGTAAACATCATGTGTTAAAAGTGATTTCCCATCCTCTTTGGTCATCCTGAGGCTTTGTCCCTTGATGACATTTTTGGAGGGCATATATGTGAGTGTGTATATTTGTGAATGGGAAGAAATTACACAACTTGCAGACAGCTTGCCCTATATTGATCCTTCTGAAATCTCGCAAAGATTTCAAGAAGATTGTGCATTGGGCTTGTGTTGCCTTCAGAAGAGTTGTAGTCTTTATGACAGTGCCACAGAGAAAAACCCTATGGTCATATGCTGCTTCTAAGCACAGATCTCTGAGGAACAATTAGAACTTATAAGGTAAGGTATTCAAAATATTCATCCATAACTAGCAGATATGATAAAGTACATGCTACCTTTTGCAGCTAAAGGCTAAGTAAGATATTCTAGATTATGTTTAATGCCACAAAGCACCTGAGTTCAGGCAACTGGATCAGTCTTTTCAGCTGCTAAATCCTGAGAAGTTACTGAGAATAAGAATGATCAACAAATAACCATTGCTTTCTATATATGTGTTGAATAATTAATTGAAGTCAGTGCAGCCTTAATTGGCTGATAGATATAGAAAACGTAATAACAATACAACAATAATTAAAACTAATAAGATTTTCTATATGGTAACGGATGAAGTCTCAACTCATATGGATGGAGGCCAATTGATGATCACTTTTTTAAAAAAAATAAGTTTAAGTGAAACATCAGATCCATAAATCACAGGTAGAAAAGTCACTTTAAACTGCTTATTTTATTGGCAAGACAGTCTTACTCTAAACTGTGTCTCCTGGGCAGAGATTCAGCTGTATAAATACCTAGCAACATGCATTTGGCATGCACTGAGGCATGTGAAACACTCAGGTGTGTAGTTCCTCAAGGGCATAGAAGGTGCAGAAGCAATATGCAGGAAGACCCCTGCTCTTCTGGGATGGCAGCTAGGGGTCAGGCAGGATACAGGCAGTGTTTACACATCTGAATGCTTCCTCTAGTGTTTTGCTCATTCTCATTTAAGCATCTCAGATGATAAATTGTCAACTTGGACTGTCAGCTAATACGAGCTTCTGCAATTCACTCTGATATTTAAAGTCTGTGTTATTGTTTTTTTCCTGTGTTCTTACATCTTTTCAGAATAAGTTTGATCTTGCCTGCTTTAGACTGGAATGGATGCAAAAGACCAGCACCAATTGAACATAGCAGCTTTCATAACAGCTCAAGAAGCCAGCCAAAATCAGAAAAATATAGGCACTCCTTAAACCCTGCACCTTGCAGGGAGAATTTTTACTTACTGCTCTCAGCATGTTTTCACACTGTTATTTGTCTTTTATAATCTGTGCCTCAGCCTCATCCTGATGAAATCCCTCCAAGAATGTATTATCAAAGTTATAATATTCTCTTTAACCACAGATTATCATTAGAGAAAAGCATTACCTATCCTGGCTGCATAGTAGTCAGATGCTGGCTGGTTAAGCCATGGCAGCACCTAACAAGATCAACTGTGACCATGCCGTAATATTTTCCTCAATAAGTTTTTCACTATTGTTTCCTCAAAAATTGCTATGCTTTCCTGAAAAATTGCTAAATACTTGCCATAGCTGCTAAAAACCTGGGAAGTAGCAAATTAATTTCTTATTTTGCTTTGCTTAAGCACAAAGGGTTTGCTTTCGCTATTAAACTATCTCAACCCATGAGTTTTCTCATTTTACCATTATGGTTCTCTCCCTCATCCCACGATGGGGGAATGAGCAAGTGGCTGTGTAGGGCTTAGCTGCCTACCAGTGTTAACCCACAACATTATCTTAAGAGGGTAGCTGGGCTTTAGGTAAAGCCAGTACTTTTGATTTAGTTATGAAAGTCTTTGACCAGAGTTCTACAGAGAGTGAGGATAAATATTTTCAGAATATATCTGTAATACATTTACTTTCATATGTCCTGGTGCCAACAGGTAAGGGCAAAATCATATGAAAGAAAGGGATAAATCCAGAAGACATGGGATGAGAGAGTTGGGGCTGTTCAGCCTGAAGAGAAGGTTGCGTGGAGACCTCATAGCAGCCTTCTAATATCTGAAGAGGGCCTATAGGGGTGCTGGTGAGGGTCTCTTCCTGAGGGACTGTAGTGATAGGACATGGGGTAACAGATTCAAACTTAAACAGGGGAAGTTTAGATTGGATATGAGGAAGAGATTCTTTACTGTGAGGGTGGTGAGGCACTGGAATGCGTTGCCCAGAGGAGTTGTGAATGCTCCATCTCTGGTGGTGTTCAAGGTCAGGTTGGACAGAGCCTTGGGTGACATGGTTTAGTGGGAGGTGTCCCTGCCCATGGCAGGGGGG
>JASSUY010021050.1:5000-18580 GCA_032466535.1 Forpus xanthops | reverse complement strand
GGGTTGCCCAGGGAAGTTGTGAATGCTCCATTGCTAGCAGTGTTCAAGGCTGGGTTGGACATAGCCTTGGGTGGCATGGTTTAGTGTGAGGTGTCCCTGCCCAGAGCAGGGGAGTTGGAACTAGATGATCTTAAGATCCTTTCCAACCCTAACTATTCTATGATTCTATGATTCTATGTTGTGTTTTAAAAAGTTATTTCAGAAAGTACTTTTATTTCCGAGGGAATTTTCGCTTCCAACTTGCTTATGAACTAAGTTGAACAGATCTTTAACTATAAAACCTTGGCAGGTACAACATGCCTGGTACAGTCTAAGGCCTTTATCACAATTGCTGGAGATTCAAGATGTCATCAGTGGATGTAATCCTGGTTTTACTACTAAAATTTATTTTAAAATATTTTAAATCGTGAGCATGCAGAAGAACTGCAAAAATCTGTGGCTGAAAGCATCAAGGTTACAATCTTTTGAGAGCTACAACCTACAAGAAGCAGGCACCATTGTGTCAGAGTACAATTGACCGTCTGTTAAGGGATACTAAAAAATGGGGCTGGAAACAGAAATAGAAACTAACTTTCAGCTTTATCAAGTGTGATGCTTCAAGGTCAGTGTGAAATTCAGTGATGGGGCAGCACAAAGATGCTTGCACGGCAAGTGCCCTGGTCAATCTATAAACTCAGAGGCCATCAGTCTCCGCTTGTGCCAGCCTGCATTTTAATCAGAAGGAAAAATATGTGGCACAGTTAAGCATGCTTAGTGATTTCCAATCAGGCAACTCCCAAAACCAGAATAGCAAAATGCATTAAAGTAATTTTAAAGCATATATGGGGAGACATAAAATCTTGATTACACAAGTATTGCGAAAAGAAAATTAGTTTAAAATTTAGTAATATCTCAGATTAGGTATTCCATCCTCTGCGGTGTAAACCAATCATAATAAGAACACACTTTTCCATGTAATTTTTCTTTTTGTTCTACACTGGCTCCCAAGCTAATGTGATGACTGAAAAAGCAGTATTGAAAATACCCAGGAAAGGGTAACTCAGCAGAAGAGCTTTCTAGTTGTGATCAAGTCAAAACTTGAATCCAGAGAAGTACTTATGTGTAGTTCATTCTATTCTGCAGAGTATAAATTAAATGGCTTCTTGCTCAGCTGATTTTTTGCCCCCTATAATACTTCCTCATATGTGCTTTTTACAGGAGATGAAAAGTTTCTCCAGCTGTTTCACTCCTCTTTCCTTCACATCATCTCCCTTCCCACCCTTTCTTACCTTTTTTCTTCTGACCTTATCATATAGAAGGTTTGTGATAATCAGTATTCCTTACATGTACTTGTAAATATACACAAATATGCCAAATAATGTCTGGGTAGTGAAGCATTCTCTAGCATGACAATACGTCACAGATGACATGTTGGATATTTCAGTTTTCTATCACCAGCATTGCACAACCTAGGCCATGTGGTATGTCTTCGATGTGTCCGCTTATTGGCTATGTACTTTATCAAAATGGCCTATGTATGCATCAGATATACCTGGGACTTTCAGATGTGCCACAGCCTACTTGTATGTAAAGCAGCTGTTTTTTTAACAGTGCTGAAAGACATAAGGACAGAAACCTTGAACACATGTTCAAAGTCTCAGATTTTGCCTAGACAAGATTTTGACTCAGAAAAAAAGAACATAACCAGGTCTTCATCTGTCTTAATCTCCAAATAGCCAGCTCTCAGCATGATGTTAAAAGCATAATGACTTCTGAAGCCAGGAGAACTAAGCTTGCTGGATACTTTCAGTTGCTTAGCATGGCTGTCTACTCTGATGCTTTTTCACTGTGAAATATCTGTAAAATGTAAGATATGGCTCTGCCTGCTGCGTACCACCAGTGTTATATGCTAAATTTCGCAGAGAGACTTTGGAAACATTCTGGCTTCTATGTGATCATAAGGGTCCATTGTTCAGTGATGAATTTATTAGTTTTTTGGCATATATGGCAAAACTTATCACAGATGCTGTACAATATTATTATAGCACAAAAGTAAAGAAACTTGAGATTTATTTATATACCCTTGCCTTTATAAGTAGGCTTTACAGGCAGTAATGATCCTAGCTCCTATTTTCTGACAGTCTAAGCTCTTACACAGTGGAAGTTCCTCATTATACTGCTGCCTTTCCTTAAGCTTTGGGTAGATAATTTACTGTAATGACACAGAAATAATAAAACTGTTCCATATCTATAATAGCGGATGTTATTGTAACATAGCACCTCATGTTATACAAGGGAGGTATTTTTAAATATTATATGACCATTTTTCCTAATTTTTGCTCCCTCCATTACCATAGGCCATTCTATTTTCTCTTATTCTCTGTTATGTGATAGCTAGTCACAGCTTATTAACAGAGTTCATTAATAAGTGTACACCACTCCAAATATAAGCACGCTTTTGGATGTAACTTTTCTGAAACGTATGTGTTGTTTGAAATTCAGATGTATGAATTAAAAGCCTCTAACAGTGCCTTGAAGATAACACCAAAATACATATCCAAGAGAAGAAGCAAAAGACCCTCTGAAAGCTTAATCATCCTAGAAGGTCTTGAACGAGTGTCCTGAATTTCACACTGTAACACAATATGCCACTGCAGGCCAACCCGCCAGTAATAATAAATGAGAAATTCTGAGGGCTGCTGAACACTGTGCATATTTTCCCAGTGGATCAGGACATAGTTTGTTAGCACAGGTGTTCCTGTAATTGTGATTCATTGCGATAAATGTTTGGTGGTCAGTGGCCATTCTCCAATTCCGTCTTCTCCTGGGGGTGTATTGATCTGATTGGTACTGACCTGCATCACTGGATAACGAGTAAGCCTACACAGATGGGGGCTCTATTCATATTCTGAAGATTAAACCACAGCCCTATAAAATATTAAGAAGGAGATTTTTTTTCAGGTGGCCAAGAATTTCAGAGCACAAATTGCAAAGATTTTCTGGAGATCACCAGCATTAAATTCCACTTGTGCTTTTTTGAAAATCTCTCCCTAAAGCACTTATGGCCAATAATCTATGCTGGTACAACTCATTTCTGTGTCATAGAAACTTGTAATATGGTCTTTGTGTAGACTTACTAGGTTATATGAAAAGTTGTATTATTGTTCTGAAGAAAAATTTCCTTTCTACAAAATTATTTTTATTTTTTTTTACTTTCCCCAGAAATTAAATTTTTTTTGGAGATTAAGAAGTTCCAAATTACCCCAAAGAATTTGTTGACAAAGATTTTTTAATTTCTTTTGTCTAATCTTTTTTTTTTTACTTTAATGAGCTTGAATTAAACCATTTTCAGACTATTACTATTCACACAAATACACCTGCACATATATTTTGGTATAATCTCACACACAAATGTATACACACACTCAAACAGTAATATATACATATGCACAGAGACATTTATAAAAGGGATTGTTTCCTAAGCCAAGTCTAATTTATCTACTCTGTTTGCATGGAAAAGAAGCTGGACCAGGTTACTGTGTTCTTGAGACATTTCCACTTCCCTCTGGTGCCCTTATGCTTCACTTCTGCTCCAGGAACTTGAAGAGCCAGCAAAAGTCAGCACTTGGAAATGAAAATTGATCATATTCCTTGCAACCTGCAATTAATGTGGCCCAATGTACATTGCAAAGTTCCTGTTAGGACCTCTTTGCTGCATATGTTGCATATTAACTGAGTCCTGTGTCTGGAGTGGGGATGTTTGGAGTACTGTCCCATACCACCTCCCTCATGGTAATGCCACCAGAATTTACATCATGCTTTCCTAAAGCTTCTCTGTCTAGAGCTACAGTGATCTGTGGATTTTTTCAAGCTTCAGTATAAAAGAAATCTAAAGTAAGCCTTATGCCTGCAAGCATGGACTAGACATTGGAAATGTTGGATTTTATTTTCTTTTTTGTGTTCATAAAAAAAGTTATGCATGCAATATATTGTATACAGTATGATGTGTGCCTACAAGTCTTGCTTCAGACATACAACATGCATTTACAGTGTCAGAATGTAGTCCTTGACAATTAACTGCTTCTTAAGGGAATATAATTGCATTCTTGTTTGCAACAAATAAGATATTAGTGTATACTGAAAGGACTAAGTCATATCCTTATATAAAACATCCATAACTTATTTTGCTTTCAGATTACTATGTTAGTTCATATGATCCACTGATAAAGAAGAGCAAATTATTGTGAAACAGTTACAAGTAAAGAAATACCCTCTGAGGATATAATAATTATGTCCATTTTCTCATTCCCAATGCTGTGAAATAATAAAATGCTAATAGATGCAAATTATGCATGCTTTTTGATGCATGATAAAAAAAGGCCATTTAAAAACTGAACGTACCTTTAGTTAGGGATTACCGATTGTCCCTGCATTATGGTTTTCTGTTTGTATCTAGCTTCAACCATAATGTTCAGTTTCATTTGAGGGGATTGTGCATCTACCTGTCTATTAACCACCAGGCTAAGCAAATATGAGTTCCTGATGGGTTAAAAAAATAATCCTTGAATTCAAAATAAATTCCACAAGGAAATCTTGGAAAGAGAAAACAAACATTGCCCCCAATAGGACAGTCACTGTGACTTGAAGAAAAGAAAATTGAAATACATGAAAAATCAATGAGGTAATAATTAAATTGTGGAGCCCACAGTACAGTGGCCAAAGCTCAGCATGCATTTGTTAATGTATACTGGGAACTGGGGTAATCAGCAGCTAAAGGAGAGCAAAGAATGTCTGTCATCCTGAAGCTAATTTCACCATCAGACTGTTTAAAAACAGATATCTCCTACAGCATACAGGGATATTTATAGGAGGTTAAAGATACAAATTAAAGTCCAGGAGACTATACATTCCTGATTACCCAGCATTCTTAAATCAGACCGTTCTTCATTCTCACACCTGGGCCTCAGCTGCAGTGTAGCTGTCATTTACGCTATCCATGGCACAGGATTGATGACAGTCATTCACTGATGAAGCTGTATACATCATTTCTGTCCAAGCTGCACTGGCCAGATGGACCCTGACCATCCATCGCCTGTCACGGACGCATCTGTTCACACTCCTGCTAGAGGTACTAACAAGTCATTGGCTTTCTGAAAGGACAGTGTCAGCTGGATAAGGCACAACATAAAAACTGTTGTTGTTGTCCTTATATTTTTAATAGGAATTTTTCAGCTGCCTTTTTTAAATGTAAAAATTATGTTTTTCAATAACTTATAAGTTAAAGAAGTTACAAACATCCTTCCTGCTGTTATGAATGTTTCTGGAAAATATAGAGCATAGCAAATATTTCTGGTAGATGTTTATTTGTTCAGACAGACAGATTTCTGGGCTAAGAATTTATTAGACATGACTACACAGTGATCTATTTTTTTTCTCAAAGCCTAGAACTATATGAATATTTTTCTTTATATCTAGCATCTTACATGAATATTTTTTGTATGGAAAGTCTTTGATATGGGTTAAACTTTCTATCTCACTGAAATGAAGGAGCAGTGAAGGAATATTTTACAGTTCAATTTGCAGTGCAACCCCGGCTATCAGTAAGATAAAAACAAGCTCCTGAAATGATTGTTTTCAGCAACAGACCTTAATCACCCCCCAAAAAGTGGCTTTCACTGTAGATACAAAAAAGTAAGAATATTATTTTAGGGCAGAGCCTGTAAAGAGACATTCGCAATTCATATACACCCTCATCCCTTCGCTGTCTTAAGATTAATATGTCCATGACTATATAGAATTACATATTATGGCTGTTTTTGTAACTTGGAAAGTATAACTATTTTACTATATGAGAATAAGCTTGGGAGTATTTTGAGGGAATGCTCTTTCAGTAATAATCAGAAGGCTGCATGGTATCAGCTCTACAAAATAACAAAAACCATGCTAGTGTTCTAAACAGCAGACAAGAATAGGAACAGCTTCACCACTGAAGGTGGGTTCTCCTGCCACCCTGACGTACCTGCCCTGCTCAGGGAGGACCTTCTTGCTTGTTAACCAATGAGAAAAGTTCCACAACTCTTAGATATCCAATTTTTTTTCTCCTTATTTTACACGTCCTAGCATATTCTTGCTTGCTTTTTAGTGCACTCAAGTGTATTTTGAAAGAAATACTCAATGTCATGTGCATTTTATATCTTAAAAAGTGGGTTAAGAAAAAGACCTTTGTAGTGCAGAGGAATGGGAAGAATTGTGACATATAAGTTCTTCTACAGATGATTCACTGCTGTTGGCTATTTTGAATTAGATACCACTTTCACAAGGAGGCCTCTTCTGAAGCCCTCCATTCGATGACTGCTTAACAAAGTTCGCAAGTGCTACTCATTAATCTGATCAGTTATTCACGAAGAATGAAACTAAAGAATTTCAGGGCTTTTTAGGAATAAGAGCTTCTGTTCAATAGTTGCTCTTTTGTTTCTTTTTTACAGGTCAGCTCCACCCCTATCTAAGCAGAAAGTGAAGACTAAACTTTTCCATATGAAATGAATGTTAAAAGCATGTGATATTGTCTGTAGTTAGCACCCTATGCTACCCTTCTACGAAAGAATAAACTTTTTATCTCTTGAAGTACTTACCCATGTTTTACACTTACTATTGAAAAGGACCATTGATTTTAATTTTAGTTACCAGTAAATTGCCTAAGCTATCTTCAGTATTTTCACTTTACCTTGCTTTTTTAATTTTTTATTTATCTGGAGATCAGGCTTGATTGGATATGATAAGTTACATTTTCATGTTAAGTTCTATTCCTCTGTAAGCAAAACTAAAAAAGCAAGAGGACTTTTAGGAAGTATAATATAGAGCTTGTTAATATAAATAATTATATATCAGTGTTATTTCTATTATATAATAAAAAAATTATATCATATTAAGAATTTTAAAAGGGGTATTTTTACAGTGGTATTGTTTTGTCTGAGTAAGGAAATTAATAGGTGTCTGGCAAAGGTAATAGTAGCTGGTGAATTGTCCTTGATGGGTACTTGTAAGAGGAAATCTGACTTCACGGTAGTGATAAATTAACCAGTCTCTGCTCCTGAAATAGTGCAGGATGGGCTATAATTCTAGCACAGTCAATGTATCAGGTACAGGTCTTGAATGCATTGACTACACAGTTTAAAGAAGGGTTAAATGAAGCAAGGACTGTAGATCATAGTGTAAGTTAGACAAAGGCCATCAAAACCAAACCAGGCATATACCTCCAGCAGTTCTGGAGCATAAAGGGACAATAGTTGGATGCTGGGCTTGCTCTGTGGTGGCAGTAGTCTCTGATACGCTGCACTTCTGTGGTTTGTTTTCTGCAATATCCTCAACTACTGCAAGATAACATTACAGAGACAACAGTGAAATTATATAGTATTATTATGTATTATTGTTATATAGTATTATAACGAAGTATGAAATTCACAATGCTTGCAAAGCAAGTATTGATATTTAATCAGTCTACTTTTTGTAAAGCTAATACTATGACATTTCATACAAATTATTTGAGGCTGGTTTTTTGTTATTATTATATCCACACACACACATTTTTTGTAGACTTGCTTCAGGAATATTTTAGGTTTAGATAACGGACTTGATGTATTATTTGTTTGGTGATCAATGATAACATAACGTTAACCACAATGTTACTGAAACTCTAAAGTTTCTCCCTCAGAAGAACCTTATGACCTTGTACATTTAGAGCCAGAACATGAGTTCTGCTTAAATTCTTTTGAGTGTTAAGAAATTGCAAAAGGAGTCAAGGCCATTTGAATGGCCTTATGTAGATCTGGGTCAAGTGAATTGACAGTAGGGGGGAAAAATCTAAATGAAGTATTTTGTTTCAATAGAATTTTCTGGTTTAATTGTTCATCTGTTTCGCTCTCTTTTCTGAATTACTATTTTATGCATTTAGAATAAGACTTCAATATTGCAAAACAATTAAAATTTTTCATATATGTATATATATATATATATATATTATCTTTCCCTTGCAGTTTATAAGAAAAAACAAAATCTGCAGACTGAAACTTTCCTCCAGGGTAGGAATTTCTTCTTGTAACTTGCAGAATAACTGAGTAGAATAACCAAATTTCAATTTGCTTCACAGTAAACAAAACTGCACTAATGCTACAATAACATGGTATTCTTGTTGAAGTTTACACTCAGCAATGCTTACTGCTGAATTCTAAAGAATTCCTGTTGAGGAGGATAATCTGTGTCAAGCAAAGAAGACTATTTCAATTAAAAAGAAAACAGTATAAAAAAGGAAATATAAGCATGCTGATTAAAATAAGGTTTTTATATATTTTAAAATAGACTATAGATTTGTTTATATGAGTGTACATAAATATTAATATATGAACAATGACATCTGATATATGAATAAAATACTTAGAATAGATGCTTAGAAGAACCACTCATAAACACATCTGCACAAAAATAATAATGGAAAATGCCTTAATAAAGGGCTACATGAGAAATTTCATTGCCAGACTAGTATTTTAATGTGCAACTTGAAATGAGTGACATATGGGAGTTAAAGGAAGCATGCATATGGAGGAGAAAACCAGTGATGTAATGGCATTGATTGGCAATTCTGAAAGAAAAAGGAAAGAAATATACATCAGTTCTTTCATGACAATAAAATAGTTCTTAATAATGTCTTGTATTGACAATGCTATCATATCGTATATGTTTAAGTACTTGTAACTTAAACTACACCTTGTGGAACTGACTGCAGGAGAAACACAATTAAGATGAAGGATTTTCCTAC
This sequence comes from Forpus xanthops, assembly GCA_032466535.1. NCBI lineage: Eukaryota > Metazoa > Chordata > Aves > Psittaciformes > Psittacidae > Forpus > Forpus xanthops. The sequence goes on along the minus strand of JASSUY010021050.1, from coordinate 9,789 downwards.
TTATTTCAATTTATCTAATACCATAAAAGAAGAATAAATTCTACAACCTAAATTCACACTTATGTCCAGTAGTCAAGAAATAAAAGCAAAGTCTTGGCCATATTTCAAATTCCTGCCTGATTATATGTCCATCAAAGAGCAGCTCCTACGCCATGTATAAGAGCCTATGTGCTGTATTTTAACATCAGAAAGGCAGAATACCATGTGGAGCATGTACCCACCGAGCCACATAGAAGATCCACGGGATACAGAAGGGCACATGTGTGAAAGTAAAAAAGATCAAAACAGGATCTCAAACACTATGTATCTTCATTTTGAAGCCCCTATCAATTAGTAATAGTCCATTTTTAACAGCCACAGCCTTACCATGCAAGCTACAAAGCTTCAGCTTCTGAATTCCCACACAGACAGTGATTGTGTGAGTAGATTTTCCTTGAGTAATGACAATTTTGCAATATTTTTGGGAATGTTGATATTTCATTCCAGGATTAGACACTGAACTCAAGGTTATGATTTTTTCACAGCAGAAGCTGGGTTAGATTTGGCCATTATTTTCACAAGACCTTGTCAAGAATAACCTAGATGGCTGGTTGGTGGCAGTCTTAGTGGGTGGCATCCTACCTTCAGAAGCTATATTAAAAAAAAAATCCATCAGCAGTTCTATTGGCTTCTGAATATAACATAATGTTGAGATTTACAGAAGCTTAGATCCTGTCCAAGCAGTATGTTAACCTGAGTCAAATAATGAGTTGATATGCATATTTGGGAGGTAACTACATAGGCCTGGACTTCCTTAAAAGTAAATTGTTATCTATGTCTCAGTCTATGCAGCAGGATCAGGAATTGTTTGACATTTCTTTCAAAGGTCAACACTAAGAGCTATCAAAGCTGCAGTGTAAGGTCTTGGCTGCGTATTAGTTTTGATTCTTAGGGGCTAGTGTTCATATATTTTTTTTTTTAACCTGGAAACCTACAAGGGTGAATAATCAGTTGAAAATAAAAAGGTTTGGTTTGTTTTTCAAATAAAAAAAGTGAGAGTGTGATTCTTAATTTTTTTTAGTTATGTTTTAAGCGCTTTATAAATACAAGAAAGCCGAGCTTATTTGCTTATTATATTATCTCAAACATAGTTTCTGAGCACTGAGAAGCAGGTGAAATGTCACAGCAACATGAAAGTCATTTAAGTTCAAGACAAGAGCATTTAGAGGATCAGCCTCAGCAGGCACTATAATTCACATCCCCAAAAACCCTTCCTATATCTGATAAAGTATCCAAGGCTGGGGATGTGTTCCAACATCTGGAGGGCAGAGACTGTAGTTTAAATCAGTTCTGGGAAGCTGGTGTCTTTTGACTATGTAGTAACAATATTTTGAGCCAGTGTGAAACCCTGAATTATGATACTACTTCTGTACGTGTCAAAAAAGTAGTTTTGACCTTACTATTAGACTAGTTTTCAACAATTTCAAGATATTTTCTTGGATGAAAGAAGGCATTGTGTGAGACCAGATTTAGGTCTTTGCTGAGGGGTTATTTTCAAAGCCATGGTAATGGTTTCAGTCCTACAAGCTTTTCTCACACCATGTGGGCCTGAAGTGACTGAATGCAGTTCTGCATGAGGACTCTGGTAGTATGGCTCTTCTTGTATGTCACCAGTCTACCACTTCTGTTAGCAAAAGCAGCCTAACCTATATGGAGGTTAACTGTTGCATACACAGTTACCTATTAGATCCAGTAGTGCCAAATTGGAAGTTAAAGATGATGAAGTGCTTTAAATTTTTAGAGAGAAAATACTATTAAGAAAGTGTCTCAGAAATTGTAAATGGATACAGGACTCCTCACTTCCCAGGCTGATGGAAGTGTTGTACATTGAGATAATGAAATAAATACATACCTATGCTTTAATCCTAATGGCATTTGATTATTTCTGAATAATTTTAGTTTCCAAAAGATTTCTTTATATGTTTTATACACACGCAGAGACACATGCGTATATTTGCCTGAAGAGAATTGAAACAGATTATCAGTTATCTTTTTAATGCCACAGGTCTGAATTATGTGCAATTTTTAAGATACCTGATTTTTGGTTTTAGCAAACTCTGTACTTCATGCAGTATTTCAAATACATGCAATACTGTTCTGTTACTGTAAGTATTATTTATATTTTACTACTATTTTACCTTAAATCTCACCTCTTTTTTAAGCATTTTTTCAAGGATATCAAAGTATCATGATTGATACTCTCAGCTTGGACTAGTAATGTACATGAGTTCTGATTAAAAATATATACGTCACTTCTAATCATGACCTGGGTGAAAAAAGTGTGACTGGATGGCTTTTTGTCGCTGGGGAGCATAAAGATTTCTCAACAAGATGAGTAAATGAAGGATCTCAGTTTGTTGACTTGAGAGAGCCCTAGTTTGATGCTTATATGTTTTGTGTTCCAAGACTAACTATCCTTGGGTTGCTATAATTATTAAGAAATTGCTACCTATAGGTCCAGGGGCATTTTTTAATACAGTGGGTGCAGAGCCACCTGTTTGACCTTGGCTGCTCTCCTTCAAACTACAAATATAAACTGTTGAGACAGAAATATAGAAGATTTTTCCTTTTTGTTTTCTATATGAAATAGAATTTTATGTGGATTCTTCTCTCGTGAAAGTAATTAAGTAATTAAAATTGCAATGACTGGTGAGCAAAAGTTCTATGAAAAATGAAAACTTCTCAAACTTGACAATTTAATCAAAGATAATAGAGAATACTTCTTCAAGAAAACCTTTTTCTTAAAGGTTTTAGTTTTATTCTCTCTGTTTCCCTCTTTATGACATTGATCAAGCTGCAGGTAACAATAATGATTTAGATTTTTTTTTTAAATGACTCTTCTCTACAATAAAGTTTCTAGAGGGAAAGATTATTGTGCCTATCTCAAATATAAGTAAATTCCAGGTGTTAGTGAGGCTAACAGTTTAAGGTAGGTGGGAAAGGATGTGGGTACTCACACAATCCCACTAGCAACCAGCTGCTGATGCATTTTGTCATTTAAAAGAAGACTGAGTATAGGATTCTTCTGAGAGAATGAAGGAAAAGAACATTTACAGCCAATACCAGTCAACAAGTGTTAGCAAAGTAGAGCCTGTCAAATAACCTTGATTACATTATTTGTTTTGATTAGAAATGTAGTTTTCCATGTAACTGCAGAGTCATACTTCTCAAGCACTCAGAATCACTTAACTTGATACCAAATAGTATTCTGATTTAAAAAGCACCCTCTATACTGTCAGCCAGCAACTGGAACACCACCTATTTGAACTGCAATGGGAATCCTTTTTATAATAGAATTTTGCAAGACTTTATCCAATATAGTTTTTTTTTGTTTGTTTTTTTTCGTTTGTTTGTTTGTGGTTTTTTTTTTTTGTTTTTTTTTTGTTTTTTTTTTTTTTTTGGGGGGGGTTTTTGTTTTTTTTTTTTTTTTTTTTTTTTTGTTTGGTTTTTTTTTAACCAGGAACTTAAAGTACGAAATAAATGCTGCAACAAATGCAAGAGCTGGACAAGTGGAGAAAAAAGTCAAATCAAAGGGCTGAAGTCGCATAATTAGTAAGTAAATTGGGAACAATTAAAGCATTTTATGAATGCAGGTAAACTGCACATTTAGGATTATTTTATATACTTAATATCTGAGAATGAAGTATTAAGGTAGTCTTGTAAATCGGTGTAACAAAAAAAAATCACTGAGAATGTGGTAGGATGTAAACAAAGTCCCATTTGCTGCTGTAACAGAAAAGTGAGTGCAAATCCTTGAATGTTTCAGAATGAGTAGGACAGGGACGTAACTACTTTTTCATAGTGCATTGGTGAGATCACTGTTTGAATAATGCATTTGGTTTTGATGATCCTCTTTTTGAAAAAAAAAGCTATCAAAAAGATCTACAGAAATTGCTTGAATAATGGGGATAATTTGGATTTTTTGAGAAGCACAAAGTTTGATCTGTTTAGATAACATTTGATCAGTTTAAAGAGCACAGGTTTCATATTCATTTGAAAAAGAAAATACTGAGTGCATCTGATTCCTTTGATCAAGTGAAAGCTGTCACAGGACTGAATGGTCATCAGTTAAAGCTAAACACATTCAAATTAGTCAAACACGATTTTTTTGCAGCAAGGACTATAAATCACCAGAATAAATTAAATATAGGAACATATAATACAATGTAAGAAACAAAGTAAGAATTGCTGATATCACTTATATTTGTCAGATGCGATATTTGCAAAAGGCTTGCAGCATAAAGTTTGCAGCATTTTGAAATAGCCAGAGAGCATTTAGAAAAAAACTTCACTTTTTACAGGAAACGTACCTAAAAGATAAATGTAAATTTAATGTTTTATGTAATGCCATATCTTAAGAACTAAAGACATATTTAAGTAGATTTATTACTTTCTTGCTAGCTTTTGAATCTAACAAAAATGTAATCAGACAATTGCTCTGCTGTGGTGACCTTGCTGAAGCGGACATGTAAGGGGAGTACCTGCACTACTGTGGTCCATGCAAATCTGGTCATTACATTTGCAGCCTGTGGAAATTGGCTGTTGGAGTACTTGATGTTTCTCCCACAATCAAGTAAATTGATTTCATCATCACAGATTTGGCCAAAATTTATCTTCTGATGCTCCCATGAAGCAGTCCCCCACTTTTTGGAGAGGAATATGTGCATCACAGATATCTCTAAGCTCACAGGTTTTCCACAAAGAGCAGCACTTCTGCTTCAAGATGTTGAGTTAGTAATTCATTTACCAG
>JASSUY010021045.1:0-13855 GCA_032466535.1 Forpus xanthops | reverse complement strand
ACTGTGCTGTAAGTCTTCTGGGTTCTGAATTATAAAATTGTAAATCTTTTGGGTTGTGGTTATTGCAGGAGAATCAAACCAAGATGCATTTAATTTCTGGTATTTTTTTTAAATTACTTTCTTTAAAAAAAATATGCAGACTTTCATTCTGAGTGACTTTTCCAAAAAACGTAAAAGTTTTTAAAAACCTTTGTAGTAGTTGCTTAAAAATATTGTGTCAGTATAGACTGTAATAGTCCATAATAACTTTCAGGTTACATGAAAACTATCTATCTGTTTTAAGCTGATAACTCTCCAAATATGAGGGGTATTTTTCTTTTTGATTTTTTTTTTTCCTTCCCCTTCAGAGGAGTGCAGACAGATACAAAAGAAAGGGTGCATTCTACTGCTTCAGTCATTGCTTTGGCGAATTTTACCTGATTTGTAGAAAACTATTTTGAAGCAGAGGGGTGGGGGAGAAGCCCTTGGAAGTTTAAGCTTGACAGGTGGTGGAATTGAGAGATTGGGTGAATATGCATGTTGATAGGTGCAAGTGGGCAAAAGTGACTTTTTTTTTCCCCTGCATTTTTCAGGTTAAAGTGTTGAAAGAAGGCAAGCTTCCTTGATGTTATGTTTGGAATAACGATATGTATCTAAATGGCATAAAATTTTAATGTTGTATGGATAACAGTATTTTTTCTTATTTTATGCAGAATCAGATTCAGTACCTCAAGCAAGTCCAGCAGCCTAGTGTTGCCCAACTGCGATCAACAATGGTGGACCCAGCCATCAACTTGTTTTTCCTAAAAATGAAAGGTGAACTGGAACAGACTAAAGACAAACTGGAACAAGCCCAAAATGAACTGAGTGCCTGGAAATTTACGCCTGATAGGTAAACAAAACAAATACTCCCCAGTCAAGACTTCCCTGACAGTCCCACTACGAGAATGCTATGGTGGGACAGCCAAGTACTCGTTTCCACACCAAGACTCAGACGTTTTGAGGCAAAAGCCAGATTCTTATACTGTCCAGCTTGTAATGCTTAATGTAAAACTTACCAGATGAACCTTGTGTTTCAGCTTTTTTCTCCCCCTTTGCTTCAGAGGCCTGACGGCGTCGGACTATTCTGAAGAAATGGCCATCTTCGAAAAAAAAAATCTTTTCTAGAACATGTAGACATTTGCAAAATTGTTCTATTTGAAGAAAATAGAGGGAGAAACAGAAGTCTTAAGTCTGTGGCACTCTTATGTCTACAGACAGTTTGGAGGAGAGAGAACCTAGAGATTTTAAATCATGAATTGAACATGTAAAATTCCCGTAAAATGTAGAAGTGGAATATGCTTCGCTCTTAACCTTGAGCCTAGTGACTTAGAGACACTGTAAGTCAGTTTTGCCAATAAGACTGTGGACTTCCTGCTTGTTCACTCAACTGCTGGGTCAGAACTCGATGAGGTGAATTTTGCATTAAAGAGTTTACTTGCTAATCACTTTTGAATAGCCATGAGTGCTATTTGATATCACAACAGTGGTAGTGTACACATTTGACTGTTTAGCCTTTGGGCTCTCTAGCACTTGAAGGAGCCTTAAGTCAATGTTGATAAATAATGAACTGTTTCCTGAATGGTTGGTAATACTGTGGATGCCTCAAAATTAGGACTGTACAAAATGTACATTCTATCTAATCACAGGTTTAAAATTGCTGGAAGCAATATATTTGATCACAACTAGCATATAGAAGAAAAACTGGTTGTGATAAGTATTTCACTGCATGTTTTCATGCAGAAATGAGAATTTTTCGATCTGTCTACTAAGAACTGACATCAAGTGCTCAATACAGAAGGCACACAGTGGCAACTGTCTTCAGTGTTGATGGGATGTTTTTATTCCGTTGTACACCTGGGTTTTTTTTTGTATTGCACTTCTATATAAAATGTGCCTTGAAATAGTTGTAATGCATAGTTCAAGGAACACTACTGGTTATACTGTTGTATTGTGAAACTCCTGGGATGAACGAGAATTGAACAGGTTGTTATTTCTGCATTGTCTCGTTCTCTGAAAACAAAGTCAGTATTTTAACAAACCAGAAAAAACTTAAACGCATGCACTTTCCTTGGTGGAATCAGTGAAGGAGCCTTTGCTACTCTTATTGATGCCTCTGTTCTGTTGTCCCAAGTTACCTGTAAGAGTAGCGTTCTCGGACAGTGGGGAGTGCATGTCTGAGGTCTGTAAAGTGAAATGCGGATTTGGTATGGCATTCGTGTTTTTTTTCCTTAGCGAATTAAGTTCTATTTAATAATCTGAGGTTTTGATTTTCAAAACATTTGGGTAATGCTTTATGACTTAGTCTTATTCTAGAAAATTTATACTTTTGAAAAGAAAAAGACATCCAGGTGTTATAGAAGGTGATGTATTCTGTTTTGATCACTTTGATTAAGATGGCATTACATATTTTTAACTCAGAAGTATCTTAACTGAGAAATATCTTAACTGTTTGTGCATCAGATGATTAATGTGGGATCGAAGAGTAGTGCACTTAATGCAGGTCTATCATTTTTTAAATGATAATGACTTAAAAGCAAAAGAAAAACCTACAGAAAAACTTTACTTTTTTAGAAGTGATACATCTGGAATGATTTTGCTATAGCAGTGTCTAAGGTTTTAATGATCTAGCATCAAACCCCGGAGGTAAGACTTGCATTAATAAATTGTTAATGTGTTACCAAGCCATTTGTAAAGCTCACTATAAAGGTATGCCATGCAGACTGCTCGTTTAACTTTGAGTTTAGAAAATTATTTAATACATTTAGATACAGGTTGGTTGTTTTCGTAAGTCTTAAGACTCTTAAGTATGTGTATACATATATTCATATATTGCATATCTGTGAGGAGAGACAAGTAACATAACACTTTTTTTTTTTTTAGGCAGAAGTATTAAAATTTTATCTCTGTAGCTCCAACATACTTTAATAATAATTATATAATTAAGTCAGTGGTGTGAGTATACATAGTTCATATATGCAGTAGCTGGAGTACAGAAAATTAGTTATTTCCTGGTCAATAATTGAGGTTGTCTTAAATACCTACATTAAGGTTTTGTCAGGTTTTGTTATTTGTGGAAAGGTAAAGAAATGATGACACATGTAAAGGATATAGAGGACTTTTCATTCTTTTTCATCCTGCTCCCCCCGTTTGCTTTATTTGTCCGTGCTTGTATGCAACTACTCTTATTTCATGGCAACTGACCTAGTTTATGGAAGAGATGATGCTCCTATTCATATCCCTGAATGGTACTCAGGGTAACATGTTAATTAAAACCCTGAGCCTCAGCCATGGATAAAGATGTACAGCATAATCGTTGCTGATGGCTGGGGGGAGAAATAAAAGGACATGTGATGAAGGGAATGGCTGTGCTAAGCCAGTTCAGCCATCATTAAATGTAGGTATACATTTGAGGTAAGCCTAGTGCAACAAACACTAGTCTTCTGAAATAACCACTTATATTCTTACAGGTTTTGTTGCATGTATGTTCAACAACATCAAACTTAGTTCTACAGCTTATAGTTACTGGATTTTGTATTTCTTGCATGTGTTGTCTTTTTGTAAATTGTGAGAAGTTACTTGGTGCCATACTAGTTCAGAACATCTGGAAAAAAATTTAATGGGAAGAAACAGCATTATAGGTAACTATGCAAATTTCTATACAGGTAATATTTTACATTTTGGCAGGCGTTAACATGAAGAAATTAATGGGAATCTAAAGTTGTCCCAGTTCCAAGGTAACTGGTATTGGTAATTCTACAGTTGATGTTGTTTTGTAAAGACAAAAGCGTTAAGTGACTTACACACTGCGAACTTCTTCAACTTGTAGTGATGATGAATGCAGTAACAGGAATTTGCAAATGGCTAAAAATCATTACATGTCTGCCTAATAACTTTTGGGGTATGTTACATTTGGTTATCTCCAAAGTGGTCCTGCTTTACACAGAATGAACATCTCTAAGGAAACTTGCATCTTAAATGTATGACTTGGACTGTATTAGGTCAGCACAATTTAAACTTCAAGGACCTGGCATTGGACATCACATCAAGAAAGAAAACAGGTTGCTGCTTTTAGCAGATTTTCAGGCTTCCAGGACTTTACACAGCCAGATTCCTTCTGGAGCAACCCATCTGAAAGATTTGGGAAAGTCAGTCGGAAACGTTAAATGGGGCAGAGTTGCCAAACTTAAGTTGTCTAAGGCTTGAATGCTTAAAAGGTAGTTAAGGAAGTTATTATTTAAATTCTTTTGGTTGGGTATTCTGGTTGCAGGAGAGAACCGTGGCTGTGCATTGTAGCGGAAATTTCCTGTTCTACTCTTTGAACCCTTACTTTCTTTCAATCTTTGTCACTTGTTTAAAAGCAAGCAAAATTAAATGACCTTCTTGGTCTTGAAAAGTAATGCAAGTTCTGCGACTGAATTCACAATAAACTTGCTCAAGTTTGGGTTGTTTTTTTAATTTTTTTGTTTGGCAGAACTTACACTTCTGTAGAAAAGGACAGCTTTATTATGTTGCTGAGCCTGTCAAAGAACTGTTTGTGGTTGCTGTCCTGACTTTGGCAGACAAAGAGTCCTAAAAGACTTCAGTTTTTCTCTTTCGTGGAGTCAGCTTTATTGCCTATATATTAATTTGCATACAACTTCCTATAATGCTTTACAGTGCAGTTTTTATAATGAAGATTAAAGATGTGTGATGTTACTCATTTATTAAATAGAATCTTGTTGGCTCAGTTTTTATTCCCTGCCTGTTTCCCATTTTGTTTGGAAAACAGACATCCTAATGAGCATTACTCATGACCTGAAATCTGTCATTCTAAAGTAAGTAGATTAATAATACGCTCCTTCAGAAATTTCCTGCCAATGTTTAACTACATTTTGCTTTCCTCTCACCATGCAAGATGTGCTTAGGAAAAGCTGACCATAGAAATCATGAAACAGACTGTGTACATTACTGTCAAATACATAAATTGAGTTGAAAGCCAGACATCTGATTTTTTTAAAATTAAAGGAGAATACCTGGGCAGCATTCAAAAGAATGTGTAAGCCTCTTAAAGAAACACAGTTGTCATATGAAAAACTAAATGGGATTTAATATTCCCTCCTAAACAACTTTCTTTTCACCCAAATGTAATTATTAAATTTTACTGGTACAATAAATGAAGAATGTTTTTGTTTATAATTTAGTTTACAGATGTAATTTTTATGCAGTACTTTAGCTTTTGAATTACAAGCACATCTTTAATCAAATATATAACTGTTGAGAATTAGTACATGTGAGATTGTGCATACTGATAATCCAGATGTTGGTATCAAAAAAAGAACAATATGCTTATTCATATTTGCAGTAATAAAACTTGCCTTCCGCTTTATGGGACAGCGAAAGAAGATCAGCTGGCATTGGAACAGCATGTGGTAACTATAGGGAGACTTTCTGCTATGACAATTATGTTGAGGCATAATGTTCCTTGAATTGTGACATGCAGAAACTGCATCTCCTTTTTGTCTGTGATTGTGATTGAGGAAGATTACTGCAGGTTTTGTCTTCGTTTTGTGATAGATGGCTCTTTCCTTTGCAGCCAAACAGGCAAAAAGTTAATGGCGAAGTGTCGAATGCTTATCCAGGAGAATCAAGAGCTTGGAAGGCAGCTGTCCCAAGGACGTATTGCACAGCTTGAGGCAGAGTTGGCTTTACAGAAGAAATATAGTGAGGAACTTAAAAGCAGTCAGGATGGTAAGGGATTTTTTTAAAAAAATGGAAGTTGCCTTGCAGTTCTAGTTTAATTTCCTGATGATACACAACTATAAAACCATCTTTGCCAGAATGAAAGAACACCATTGAGTAAAATAATGACATCTGTAAGCCTTTACTGGTTGTCTTAATAATAAAAAGACACAAAATAAATCACTAGAAAAACTTCTGGGGGACTGTTGGGATTTACAGCTCCAGTAATGCAGTGGTTGAATTTGAAATTGAAATTTGAAACTCAAGACTGTAGGCTTTGCTATTTAGTAAGAAAGGTTGATACTGCACATGTTATTGGTGAATTGGTAAGATGAAAGCTATTAATGTTGCATGAAGTTAAGCATGCACTGGGAACAGAATGATTCTCGTTAACTTTGACTTATTTCAAAATTGTTTTAAAAGCAGATCATATTTTAAACTCTTTAGTACTGCCTAAGAATGATTAAGTAACTCATGTGAACTAAAATAGTTCATTATTGTGTTCACAGTCCAAATTTTAGAGCATTGTAAACCTAAATCAAAATTACCTAAAAGCTCTGGTCTCTTGCATAATTTAAATGAAGGAGAAAATGCAAATACAAAAAAAAAAAAACAACAAACCTTCTATGAGAGTTCTGCATAGAGTCAGTGTCTTTTTGGTAGACTGTTACAGAGTAGGTTACCTGATTATTACAGTAAGTCTTGAGGAATTAGCTATTTGGGCACCATGTAAGCCCTTGGATATGTGTTTGTCTTACAACTGAATTTTAAGATAGCATAGACTTGATTTAGCATTATCCAAAATATCCTGTATTTTTTAAGGATAATTCATTCTTTTCCCCCCACTCATGTTTTTGAGAAAGTAGCAATATAAAATAAATAGAATTATTTAAGGAAAATTACTTTTTTATTTTCATGTAATGGCATGTTGTTGGAATAGTTACCTTTTTACTTCTTAATTGCTGTTCAGGTAATGCAATTACTGTAAATTTATCACGCTCATAATTGAAGCAGGTGTGGACATTACTTAAAAGATTTTGCCTATCAAATGCTGCATAGTGAAGTAAGCTCCAGAGGTGTGTTCTTTAACCACTGCTGCTTCTTCCCCATGTCAACAAAGATGACAGTAATCCTGCAGTAAGTTTTCCAGATGTTTTTTTTCTGTAGCATCAAAAAGACTTCAATGTTATGACTTCTTACAGTAATAAGTAGTTTGCTTTTTTTTTTTTTTTTTCCTCTGTCATATCAGTGGTGCAGTTGAAGGCTAAGGGAGTTAAGGGAGTTGGTGTTTCTTTTACTGTTTACAGGTCAAATTTGTTCTGACGAAAATAGAGTCCTGATTGTAAAATCGTTTTAGTACTTACATTCTAAAACATCCTGTTGAATTAGTTGACACTTCTGTTAGAAAGTGTTTTGGTGCCCTGTTACATGGGATTTTAAAGGATTAAAACCAGTAAGAGATGAAACTTCCTTGAAATGTGACAAATATCTCTGAAGAGACTTTTGTAATTATGTGGATGTATTCTAAACAGATGTGGTTCATGGTTACTTTTACAGGGTTTCTGCTAAGGTTTTGTACTTCAGTAAAATTACATACATGAGGTGGTTCTTGCAGAATATTGTTGGAATTGAGCTGTTTTCCAGATATCCCCCTTTCTTGCCCAGAAATTTAATTTCTTCTCATACATTTTGAGTAGCATTATAGAAAGTGTGTAGGTGATAGTTAAGCATTTTCTCCTTCAGAGGCAGAGTATCTAAACCAGTGCATGCCTAATGGCTGAAAAAGTCTGTTGAAAAACTTCAGCATAAAATTTTGAGTTGTAGGATCTTATTTTTTTTCTGAGATTCAAGTTACATATGGGCTATTAAGTGTTTGCAACAAATGTGTTTTCTTTATATAGAATTGAATGACTTCATCATCCAGCTTGATGAGGAGGTAGAGGGTATGCAGAGTACCATTCTAGTTCTTCAGCAGCAGTTGAAGGAGACTCGCCAGCAGTTGGCACAGTACCAGCAGCAGCAGTCCCAGGCATCCAACCCAGGTACCAGCAGGACTCCATCTTCTGAGCCTACAGACCAGGGAGAGGCTGTGGGTAAAGACTGCAGCCGTCTGGCAAACGGACCAAGTAATGGTAACTCCTCCCATCAGCGGACGTCTGGGCCTGGTTTTTATAGGGAGGGTAGCGGCACAGAGGATGACTTCCCAGCTTCTCCAGGGAATGGTAATAAGCTGTCCAACCACTCTGAAGATAGAACTGGTAGAGGAAGTGGTAGCTACATTAACCAACTCAGTACTGGGTATGAAAGTGTAGACTCTCCCACTGGCAGTGAAAACTCTCTCACTCACCACTCAAATGACACAGACTCCAATCATGATCCTCAAGAGGAGAAAACAGTAAGCATGAAAGGTAACAGAACTGCGGGTTCTCGTCATGTCCAGAATGGTTTGGACTCCAGTGTAAATGCCCAGGGTTCAGTTTTGTAACATTTTTCTGCAACATTTTTATACAGTGTCATTTAAATTGGGAGAGGATACTGTCCAGAAGCCGTTTAAATTAGTGCATACTTGTCACAATTTTGCCTTTTTGTGGGTTTCTTTTTGCTTCAATACCTCTGCCTCTTTGGAAATTTTAACAGTTAATTACATTGAATGTTGCTAAGAGGACGTTTGTGTAGCTCAAGTTATTTTTATATGAGTTAATGTGAAGTTGAAATGGAAATTATTTCCATAAAGTATAACATAAATGATGTCTGTACAAATCTGTGTATATCTAGAACCTGTGCTGTGTAAGGGCATTCTTACTCATACTGTTATACTTTCACCACCTTCAAGATTTGTCATAATAGCTGTGGGTTTATGACTGCCAAGTTTGCCCAGTACAGTAGTTTTATCACTAAAAGATGGACTTACTAAAGGAGTCCTGTTGTAGTTTCAGTGTTAATTACAGTTTTCCCCACCATACATCTGTGCATTTTCTCTTTAGGTGACCGAATGTTTATGGATTGTGTGCATAGTTACTCAGTTTTTAAGAACTGTTGTATCCTGTTTATGCATATTGCTCTGTGACTCCAATATTATCTTACCTGTACTGACCAAACCTAAATAAAAACTTTTAATAAGGTAATTTCTTCATTGCTCTACATTGGCTTATGTGACTTACTTGTGTGCAGTGTATTTACAGTACTTGTGTTTTTTTTCTTTAATTTGTTCCTGTTTCAGTCCTTTCAGGTCAGCCTGATAATGGTTATTCTACAGGATTTTTCCTTATTGGCAGATAAGGAAAAGAAGGAAAAAAAACAAAGGGAGGGAGGGAGGGTGTTTAAAAATAAAACTTTGGAATGTGGCTTTTATAAAGATTAAAAGTAAACCTGAAAACTAGAAGTATCCAAAAGGTAAATACACAAATTAAACAACAAAGCTTTGACTTGGTAACTCAGCCTCTTTAAACTTTTTTTTTTTTTCTTCTTAATATTGCTTACCTGAGGGAGCTTCTTAATAGGTGCAGAGAAAGATACCTTTAAGCATAGTTTTGTTGTTCAGTAGCAGTGACTTAAGAATTTCTCAGAACCTGAATTTCTGGTGGTTATTTTCTATGTACTAGCTCCATAATGAGGGAGATCACAAAAAGGAGATGAAAAAGTGCTGGCTTTTAAGCATTGGGCAAAGAGAAGATGAAAGTACTTCTCAGTTTACTTTTGGGTAGACTTAAGTCTAGTTTCAACACTGAAACTTGTAGATTTTGTGATTATCGAATGACTAGCCAAATTCTGATGTGTAGCCACTAAACCAAATAGTAAATAGCTTTATAACTTTGCAGTTCAGTGTGGAGGCAGTCTTTTGTTGTTTGAAAGCAGTATTTTGTCAGAGTTCTGGCACATTGTTGAAATTGTTTCACATGTACACAGTTAAATTCCTATATTATAGAAGAATTTCTGTGGTACCACTTTTAAGTAGCTTGTTACATGAATATTAGCATCTACAGTAGCACTATCCAAGACAAATGGATGTAACTAAAATGCTACTAGCTGCTGTCATCTGTAGGATGCTAGTCCATATACTGCTGCTGTTTTATGGGGTTCACTTAAATGTATTAAAACTACTTGGGAGTTGGCACTCTGTGTAAATTCCATTGGTGGTACCAGTTTGGTTTCGGAACATTATTTTAGCCCGCATTACCTGAAAACCAGCAATTATTCAACATTCAGTTGAATGTGTGAAAGAGAAATGGCAAGTATGTGTATGATGTCATAACCGCATGTGGCACCCAAAGTAATTTCGGTGATGGTGATTGGGTTCTGTAGTTGCTGGTGGTTTATTTTTGGTCTTAATATAGTATTGCTTGATTATTTGTAATGTGTGTATATGAACATCCTAGATTCTGTACATGATAGAATATAGTATTTAAGAAGCTTAAAATGCTGATTATAGGTGATAACAATAGCTTCAGCTGATAATGGTGTATGGTGAAAAGTCAAGTGTGGGAATTGGTGGTCATGGTTCAAATTTGTCTGAAATGTGGAAGCAGATCATGCCAAGAAAATGATCGACATCTTTTCACCTAATATAAGGAACTAGAAAAATGTTAAGTATCTTTGGAGTTACAGTAATTGCAATTAACTGTGCTAAGGTTAAAAAAAAACAACATAGTTTTCAAGTGGTGACAGCTTGCTACTTAAATCTGTCAGTTACTGTAGGATATTAATTTCTTAAGACCTCATATAAAGATGAGTGTAAGATACTTAATTCCTCAGTAGTAAATTAAATTAAAGAGCTAAAAATAGAAATTCAAATTACAGTCCCAGACTGGAAGCTAGCTTAACTAATTGAAGGGAAATAACTGTAAGGCAAGGTAGGCCATTACTCTTGTCATTGTCTGCTTAAAGGATATCTTCTAAAGGAGCAGGCTGGGGTGTTTCATTTTCCCATAATGAAAGCAACTCAGCAGCTGCCCCAGTGAATAATAAAATGAGTCCTATAAAAGGTTTGCTTTCATGGGAGATCATACTGCAAAGCAGTAATGAATGGCAGTGTAATACAGGTCAGCATTTCTATATGTGTAATATTTGTGTTCTTGCCTGGCTGTCAGTGCCTGTATTAGGACATTCAACAACCTTGAATGTAGTTGGTTCATTTTAACAAAAGATAATTTTCTCAATCACTGATAAATACAACATATTGCTCTTCACAGTTAGGTATTGCCTAAATCTTGCTGTATGTATTTGCAGGATTTAGGGGAAATCTTGTTTCCAAACCTTCTGTGAATTTCAGACAATAAGCTGAGATTCCCTGTGTGACTGGATCTCTGAGGTGTGTTTCCTGGCAGTTTCCAAGATAGGGTAATTTGTTTTCAACAAGGTTGTTCAGACTCAAGCCCCACTAAACTTTTGTAACTTGTTTTTCTTTATAGTCTGGCAAGCATGGGTTCTGTAAGATCCTGGGATATGTGTTTATTTTAAAGGAAAACCCAAAAGATAGAGGGTTTTGTGGTAGCAGAGATGATTCCATACGGTCCAAGTTTTACCCAATGTATGTTTTGTCTGCAGGGTGCCTCTGAACTGAGGGAAGAGTTCTCCTCTCTCACCTTCCTGGAGAGCCAAATCTTAATGGGCCTTCGAACTTGTTTGCACTAACTATACTGGTTATTCTTGCTGATGGGGGTAAAGGTACCTGAGTGAAGGATTTCCATCAGTAGTAAAGGCCACTGAATTGTTACCCGGAGGCTGATGGCAAACAAGATGCACACAATAGAAAGGAAAAGAGCAGGGGCGAATCAAAAAAAGTAAGTCATAGCCAAAATAGCTGAAAAGGCATTTGTAAGCTCTGCTGTCAGTGGACTGACAGAAAGAGGTCTCAGGCAGGTTTGAGAGGTTAACACAGCGGACCCGGTGCCCTGCAGCCGAACAACAGCCGCAGGTGCTGGCCGGCAGCTTTCGGATAGGTAGGGACTCTTCACGAGCTCTTTCTTCTCTGCGGCGGTTGCTTACCTCGGCTGGTAGCGCTGCAGACTTGAGTTTTAAGATAACAGCTCTATATAGTGGTTCTATTGGTAATGTGCCACGTAAAGCGTTAAAAACGATCACTTTTCCTCAGTTTGAAGAAGTGCGGTGACCGCGTTATCAGCACCCATCCTGCTAAGCTCAGCCCCCCGGGGGCGGGCGGTGCCGGGGGCGGGCCAGGACGCGGTTGCGCCGTAAGTGTGGTGCCGCCGCTACATCGCCGCCATGTTGTGCCGCCTGGCCTCGGCGGGCAGGTGGGAGCCGCGCTGTGTGTGCCTGTGTGTGTGTGTGTGTGGGTGAGCTAATGTCGGTGAGGGACCCGCAGCGTGCAGCGGAGCGGTGGGAGGGAGAGAAGGCGGTGACGGTGGGGTCGTCCTTTCAGCGGCTCCCCGCCATTTCGGGAGGCCGGAGGTCGCGCTGGTGCATGATGCTCCGCGCGGCCCGGCGCCGGCCGGGGTGCTGCTGGCGGTCGTCCTTTAACCCTCCCGGCTCCTGCCTTCGTCCTCCTCCCAGGGGCTCTCACCGCCTGATGGGGTGCGGGCAGCCCCTCTTCGCCGGGGCCTCCGTGCTCAGCCGCTTGTCAGGGGCGCGAGTTTTGCTTTTGGTTTGTCCCTTGTTCATGCCAAGGTCACGAGTGATACATAAAGGGGGTTGGCCTTCCTCTCGGCCCAGCGGTTCGCCTTTCATCGTGGTCGTTGTTATGTCTCATGACAAGTGCGAGGTGCTAGAACGGGGAAGGGTGACCAGAACCTGCAGTGTTCTGTGCTAGACATCACCACTGCCCTGTCGTCACGCAGCGCGGTGCGTTATGTGTCCGATACCCACCGCAGGAACGAGGAAACAGGTGTGTTGGTGTTAGTGCTGCGGAGGGTCAGAGCCGGCAGGCTGGTGACCCTGTGGGGTGTTCAGCCCTTTTGTTTCCACTGCAGGCACCTTGTGGATGGTGAGGGGAAGGCGCTGAAGGGACGTCTTGGCTTCTGTTTTAAATTAATAGAGACTAGATGAAGCTTTGAATGTCAGCATGTTAGTGCTGGCTTGCCATTCCTGCCCCCACCTTTGCCTTACCGTTATGCACGGGAGGGTGTGTGACTCTTGTGGCTTTGGGGGGGGGGGGGGGGTCATTTTGAGAAGTGGTAGCTTTAAGTTGCAAAGCCCTGTATCTGTGTGACCTTTACATGAATTTATCTTTGCAGTTAAACAACAGACTGTGCTTGCTTTGAGCTCTTGAAAAATGACAATTTGACATAAGATACCACCCCATGTACTTAAAGCAGTGATTGTAACTCATTGTCTGCTTCAGTGAAGCCCAAGTCCTGAATAAATACTATTTCTGGGTTTTTTTTTTTTTTTCCTCTTCTAGAAGCAGTGCCAAGGTGGTAGCACCATTGGGATGCTTGGCCTCTAGGCAAAAACACACTCTTCCTGACTTGCCGTATGACTATGGCGCTCTGCAGCCTCATATTAGTGCAGAGATCATGCAGTTGCACCACAGCAAACATCATGCCACCTACGTTAACAACCTGAACGTTGCCGAGGAGAAGTACAAAGAGGCACTGGCAAAAGGTTAGTATGTTCATAGTCGACAGATGAGATGGGAACTTCTTGACACAGATGATATGGGAGGAAAAAAAGGGTGGCTCTTCTTTCTAGGGGAAATAGTTTCTTTTAAATGTTTGGGATTATGTAACTTAAGCTTACTTTTTAATAAAGTGAAATATTAGAAACAAGCTTTTGTTGTAAACTTCCGTGATGCTGATAAGGAAATGAGATGCAATTGAAAAACATGGATTCTTTTCTTTGTAGTACTGTGAAAGTAGAAGGAAAGTGGCTGCTGTGGATTTGGCCTGTATTTACATTATCAACTTGAATGGAAGATGGAGTCAGTAGGAAATTGCAGTCATTTTACTAAACAAATACTTTATAATGAAAGGTTATGAGACGGGGGAGTACAAAATTCTAAACTGAGGTATATAAACTTTTAGAAATCAATTTTAAGTAATGTTAAGTGTGATGACTTGGTAACAGTAGTAATGAAAAATTAGTGAGATGCATGATATACAGGGGAGAAGTGTAGAGTACAGCTAGAGAACATGCTGAGAATCCTTGTACAAGATAAACT
>JASSUY010021043.1:0-10735 GCA_032466535.1 Forpus xanthops | reverse complement strand
TCTGCTTCCTCCTGGCTTCCCCTCCTCCCTGGCAGAGCATGAGACTCAGAAAGTCCTTGGTCAGCGTAAACATTACTCAGCAGCAACTGAAAACGTCGGCGTTATCAGCACTATTCCCAGGCTGAAAGTCAAAACCACAGCAATGCACCAGCTATTGAGAAGGAGGAAAATGACTGCTACTGCTGAACCCAGGACACAAATCAAACATTTTGAGGTTGAAAACTCTGAAGAGAAAAGAGTAACTGTATTTTATATTTTTCTGCTAGCCTGACACAACTTATAAAGGCTGTATCACTGAGAGGCCAAAAACCTCTTCAAAGAGAATAAGGCATCAAGCCTGAAAGGCTTCCAAGTGGCCAGGTACATAACTAAGATGCTTGTTCAAAAAGTGAAGCAAAAAAGCCTTAGAAGAAAGGTAGAAACATTGATGCATTGCCTTCTCCCTAGGGCTACTGTCCAAAGATGAAGCAAAAATCCTGTTCATTGCAAGTTTGTGCATATGTTAGAATGACAGGAAAAGGGAGCTCAAGACATAGTGGACTGGATTAGAGTGATCATTATGATAAAATACAACATGCAGGCAGGCAGGGACTTCATCCTGCGCAAGAGGTGTTGTTAAGTAGCTTCTATGTGTCTCTCTACTTCATATGACAGTTCTATAACAGAGCACAGTAGTCTGACACCCAAAGCCATTACTCAGTCATCCAAAAATCTGAAAAGAACAGAAACAAAATAAAATGTCATGTAGAATGTAGTAACATGAATATCTACAAAATGTTTGCAACCAAATAGGAGCCTTCTTCACAAGGCTCTCTGGAGGTCTCCAGTCCAAACCATAGGGCTTTGTTTATTTAGGTTCTGAAAGCCTCCGCAGATATGCTACACAGTTTTCCCAGAAAGTATGGGCCAATGCCTGTCTATTCTTATAGTGAATTTTTTTTTTTACTTATGTCCAGACTGAATCTTAATTCTTTCAAAATATTCCTTTTTGTCTCCTATCTTTTTACCATGCACTACTGTGAAGAGCATGTCTCCATCAATTGACTGTGCTCCTCATAGGTGCTGGGTGCTGCTGAGTCCCCTAGAGCCATCCCTTCTCCAGGCTGAAGAATCCCAGTTCCTCCTTGATAAAGAGAGTGCTCCAGTCTCTCTGCCATCTTTGTAGTCCTTTACTGAATGTGCTTCAATGTGTTGATGTCTGGGTGGAGCTAAACTGCACATAGTATAAAAGATACAGTTTAGTGAGAACCGAGTTGAGAGGGGTAATCCCTCCCCTGTGGACTGCTGGCCATGCTCTTCATTCAGCTGAGGATGCTGCTGGCCACCTTTGCTGTGAGGGAGCATGGCTTACTCAAGCTCAGCTTGCTGCCCACCTAAGACTTTCCTGCAGATTTGTTATTCCCCAGCCTGTGTTATTTCAGAAACTTCTCCACACTAGGGGCAGGACTTGGCACTTCTCCTTGCTCAATTTCATGTGGACCCTGATGTCACTTCCCTCCCTACTGCTTAGGTCTCTCTGAATGGCAGCTCTGTCTCTGAATATATTGACTGCTCCCTCCCCACCACCAGTTTGGTGCCATCTGCAGTACTGATGACAATGTGCTCCATTTTCTCCAAGTCATGAAGAAATATTATTACTAATATAATAATTAGACAGGAAAGATCCCATAGCAGAATCCTGTGCAGTCCACAAGTTACTGAGCATTACCCACAGACCTCCACTCCTTGAAGCCAGTTATCTAGCCTTTGTTTTACCCATCTGGTTGTCTGACAACATCCATGATGTCTCAACATATATACAAGATGGTTGTTGGTAACAGTGCTAAGAGCCATGCTAAATGAGAGGCAAATGGCATCTGCTGCTCTTCCCAGGTTGGTCAGGTATGATTTGCCCTTGCTAAACTCTGCTGAAAATTCCCAGCCACCTTCTCTACATGCACAAAAATGTACTATAAGAGATTTCACTCCACAAATTATGTAGAACTCCTGCATCAAGAAATGATCCTTTGCTTGTTGCCCTTGTTGCCATTTCAGGACCTGGCAGACCTGTGCAGGGACCAGGGTCTGGGGTGCAGACCCTTCCATCAGTTGTTTAAAGAAGATGTCACCAACTTTCTCTCTCACGTTGAGTGGTTTATTGCAAACTCCCACCATAATAATAAGTTTACTGGCCTCTCTCCGGCTCCTGACCTGCAAGCTCTCACCCGGACTGCTATTCGTTGTGCACAGTAGCCCCATACATCTAAACTGCTCCTGCCTGTAGAGGACAACTCCATTTCTTGTGCCATTTTCCTGCTTGTCTTCCCTGGAGAGGTTATGTATGTCCTTTGCAGCACACTTCTGTGGTGGCATGTGCAGCTCTAGCTCCTCCTGTTTTTTCCCAGAAATGCATGCATTTCTGCACATACACTAGAGGCTGCTGTTCCTTCACCCACTTTTACCACTCTTGAGGTATCTCTTGTTTCTATTTTCATTCATCTTTTTTTTTTTCCTACTCCTCTCTACTGTTTCCTTGTAAAGGGTGGCTTACAATCTCCCTTCCCCATCACTCCTGTCCTGGCCAGCCTGTTGTTAAGGATGTCCTTGTTTCACTTTGGTGATGGTAGATTCCATCTGTTCCTAGCAGTCCTCCGTCTTCAGAGTATCCTGCAGCTGTAAAAGTGAACTTCCTGACATTGACATCACCTGTGTGAAGAGGTTCTGACCTGCAGAGTAGCATTGTCTCTCAGATCTTGCTCTGGGTTGAAACCTCTTCTGTGCTGGGGTAGTTGTTCCTGTGGGTAATGGGTGCTGTGCCCTGTGGGGTATCACCATTGTGGCAGTGGACCCTTACTATCTTCATCCATTTTCAGTCCCCTTCTGTGTATCCACTTGCATGTGATACTGTTCCTGTCTGCTCTGTTCACCAGATGTCTTGCATTAATTAAAGCATGGATGGGGCTTTGAGCAACCTGGTCTAGCAGAAGGTGTGCCTGTCCATGGCATGGGAGTTGAGACTAGGAGCTCTTAAAGGTTCCTTCCAACCCAGAACATTCTGTGGTTCTTCTGAATACAGTACTATAATTCAATTATTTGTGGATGGGTTATCATCAATAATTTCATATTAAGTGTGATTTTGCTAAAAGTTCGTTAAGTCTCTTTTTCTTCTTTGGTCATGGGCTTCATTTTAAGTATTTAAATTTGAAGTATTTGGCAATCAGAATAATAAATGGCATTAGGTTCACATAGAAATGTGAGGAAGAATAACTCTCTTAAAATGCATCTATTGATTGCCAAAATATATGTTGGGATTTTCCAATAGATAACAGCTTTCATTTGTGGAAGCTTACTTTCTTTCTGAGATACAGTCATATCCATCAGTTTGGATGTACAACAGATCACTTGAAAACACCAATTCAAGGTGATAAAAACATTCTGTAGCTAATTTCATATACAGAGAGAAACTAATCTGCTACTCACAATAGGGATCTAAGTGGTCTGTCTTCCTGTAAAACTCAGTTTGAAACCAGAGTTTGGGGTAGTTAATTGGTAACACAAAGAGAAATGACTACCTAACTTGGAAACAGAGGATAAAGTTAACACTTTTAAAATGCAAAAAGGAACAAACCAAAAGGTAATATATGAAGTTTCCCAGTTTTATGTAAAAAGGTAAATTTTATGATTGCTATTTTCTCATGTAAATAATTAACTTAGCCATGCAGGAGGCAGTAGATTACGGGATTCTTATTCTCACCTTATTATCACTGATTTATCTGTATGAAGTAATTAAGATAATGTTTTCTGAAAAAATAGGCATAGATGAAGCCAATTGTCACTGCTGAGTTAGGCAGATCAGCTGTTTAAATAACTGTAACAGCACTATCAGTGATGAATTTTGGAGAGCAATGATTTTCTTATTTCAACAGAACTTTACATTTTTTAGAGATCACAGAAAGAGAGGACCAATATAGGCTCCATGGAGAACAATACTTTCTTGGCAGGGGGTTGAAACTAGATGATCTTAAGGTCCTTTCCAACCCTAACTATTCTTTGATTCCATGATTCTATGATTCTTTTCTTTTTGCAATTTCCATAACGAGACTTCTTATTAATTTTCTGTCTTGTTCACCCTTTTCTCCTCTTACAGCACCCTATTCTTAAACAACACTTATACAGCAACAAGGTTATTAAGCAAAATGTTTGGGTTCAAGCTTATGTAAGGTGGTTCATTCTGGTCTTAGAACACACACAGCAATATAAAGGAAAACAACCAAACCATTGTTGAGTCAAGCTGTTATCGCTTCTAACCACAACTGATTTTCCTGTGCAGTCATGTCTGCTCTGTGTGATGTCTGCCACAGCTTACATTTAAAAAAACATCTGTTGTTTTCCTTGCCAACCAGTCAACTGCTATCTCATTCATCTTTTTTTTCTTCTGTTTTGGAAACACCATCTCTATTCATCAAGCTGCTCAATCTGATATAAGCAAGTACAGATTTAATATGTGTATCATTTATAACCAAAGAGGAGGAAATGAGCAAAAACTGTCAAACTAAACAGTCATTTGGAGGCTGCAATCTTGCCATTATAATGCAAAAGTTATGTTTAGAAGCTGCTATCAGAATGCTGAGGAATGTTTCCTTGCGTTTCGTTTATAAGAGGATTCTGGAAGCTTCACCTTTGGCTGAAATACTAGTTCTTATTATTGATTCACTTTCTCTCTTTCTTAACACGCACAGTTCAGTGCTTGTTAAGTGCAGTTCAGTACTCGATAAGTAAAGTGCTTGCTCAGTGTAAGCATTTACATATGTAGTGCTTTATTTTTGTCTGAGTTGTTTTGCATCAATGTGCTGTGGCAGCATTGGAGGCCTGAATTGAGTGTCCCACTGGGACATGTGTGTTTTGTAAAATGCTTTTTAAATGATGATTACTGCTTCAGAGAACTTACTGTCATCTATTATATTCTGTAGGTAATGCAGCTTACAGTATCCCACAGTGCTCTCTAAAATACCCAGATACTGTAAACTGGTTAATAAGATTTTATAGCATTTTATGTCCTGAACCTTGTTTGTGATTTCTTATCAAAAGTAATAGAATGAAGTAAAATACCTATTTTTTTGTAAAATAAATGCAATTTAAAAAATATTAAAACAAAATAAAAAAGTGAAACAAATATCTTATGTTCAAAATATTTTCAGTAGCAATAGGCAGTATATCACATATATGGATCCAAGAATTTATTTTTAACTTAATTGAAATATTAGCAATCTTATTGAAGGATGACCAGTAGCTGTTATCAGTCCATATTAACACTAATATAATATGAAGAAATGCAAAAAAGCCTTATGAATAATAATCTTAGAATTTCTGTGCAGGAAAGGTTTCTGCTATTTGTCTTTTCCCTGCTATGATGCTCACCCTTCCTGCGGGAGCCTAGGATGGGAGAATGACTGTTTTAGTCCCTTCAATAGGAAATGGGGAAGGTTACAACAAGATGCTGGTGTCCTGGAATCTATTCTGGGAGGTATAGATGATGTTTAAGGTGGGGTTTTATTTCCTCCACAGTTTTGTTTCCTTCACCCCCCCCCCCCAACCATATTTTTCCCTCTCAGGGGCTCCCATCTAAAGCCAGAGAGTAACACCTGCTGCCCTCAAGGGCTGCTGATCGTCACCCACTGACTCTCCAGCGTGGTCGGACCAGCCAGTGCCCCATTGGGGATTACAAGGTGAAGCTAAACCAAAAGACCCCACAGGCACTGCTCCTCTTGGAAACTGCCAAACCATGCTGAGGGCATGTCATGCTTGGGAGTGCCCAGTGACTCTTTGCTGCCAGGGCAGTACAAAGCTTGATACTGGCAAAAATCATACTTACTGGGATATATGTGAAAAGAT
The DNA here is from genome assembly GCA_032466535.1 of Forpus xanthops. NCBI lineage: Eukaryota > Metazoa > Chordata > Aves > Psittaciformes > Psittacidae > Forpus > Forpus xanthops. Next base: position 4,864 of record JASSUY010021043.1, on the reverse strand, counting down.
TCCTCTGTTCAGTTAACGTTATTCAGAACAGGTAAACAGGAGCTGTAAAGATAGTGATTTCTTCATAAAACCATAAATTACATTACTATCACATTTTTTTTACTTTCAAAGAGCTCCTGAACCGAGTTCTGCAATTCCTGTTATTTTCAAGAAGAAACCTTTTCACCTAATGATGGCTTGCAGGTTCACATCCTGTCTTTAGGCACCATTTAAGCACTTAGCTATATATATTACAGTAGAACATGATGACTAACACAAAATTATGGGACAGCTTTCAAGATTGGGCCTCCGACCAAGACCTGTGCTTTCCCTTTATATTATTGAATTCCTAAATTCATATTCTCAGAACTCCAAGTATGTTCTCATGTTCTCAGAAACTGGAAGAAGGGTAGGGTACATTACTGAGCAAATGAGTTTGATAAAGTTTTAGTGAACTCTTATAAGAACGTCTCTTTATGTCAGACAAAACTTCTTTTTATTTTTTCCTGAGGATGTATTAACCAACTATTCCACATACTACATCTGAAAAAACTGACATCCTTCAAATCACATCCTTAGTTTTTCATGCATCTCATCTTAATGCATGTTTACTTCCCTGGAGAGTGTCTGTTTCTTTAGGCTGCTGCTCATGCAGGTGAACACACACACAAATTCGTGTTCTCTGCTTCTTAGCATTCACCACTATTCCCACTGTATCTGAAATAAACCAGCTTTGAAAAAGAGATCTGGATGTGGAGAGAATATTTTCAGTATTCAAATATGCAATGTGCAACTATAATTTTGACAGCTCCTGTGATTTGTTTCTATGAAGGAAGAAAGGTAAGTGAGGTACATACTATACAGATGGTGACTGCATCCTGCTGATATAGAGATGGTTAAAAATGTTCAAAATTCCCTACAGGAGAGGTTTCTGACATTTTAGTTGAACAGAAAAGCCTCAGAAAATTCAGGTTTAGGCAGAAGCAAATAGGAGGCAAAAAGATAAACAAAAAGGCTAGCCAAAAACCTGAAGAAAAAAATTATGGAAATGAGAGCATTTCCTAGAATATTGACTCAGCATTAATTGTGGTACCCTCCACATTTTCTTAAGATGTAGCAAGATTTCAAAAGCACTGTGTTCTTCATTTTCTCCAGCTTTCATATAGGTGATGCTCATAAGGCTAGGACAGGGCTCATTGGGTTCTGCCGAATGAAGCTGATTTGAAAGACAGAAGAGAGATGAATGTAATTAGTAAGATGCCCTCTTCTTTAAATCATGGGAAAGATTCCTAGGAATAGCTAAGAGCCATGAGTTGTATGGTCACTGTCCTCTTGAGTAACAAGAGGACAGTGTTTTGTTTCTATATATTTATATCCAAATCCCTGCTCTACACTGAAAACACAAAATTACTTTTATAGTGGCTTAGTTTTTAGTCATAACTTAACTATATCCATAGCCCCAGCTAAAGGATAGGCAGCCCTACTGTTTTTTGAGGCTGACCACTGACCCAAGGAACAACTTTCTCCTTCCTCACTTTGGTCAGTGAAAATGAAAAAGCAGATATGGCTAAAATAGACTTGGGTTAAAATCTGAATTATTTGTCCTTTAACATTATCTCCCTATGAGATACTGAACAGATTGTGGCAACCTAGTCTAGTGATGAGAAATAGTGCTGGGTTTATTTGAAATCTGTGGTATAGAGGAAATAAAGGAAAATTCTCTGTATTTTCTTAGTTGTTATAAAAAAGACACCTACAGAGTTTTTCTGAAAACAATGAAATATAACATACAAGTTTACCAAATTCTTGGTCCTTGTTTTAATGACAAACGGGTGACATGAAGATGTTAGTGCAATTACAAAAGAGTCAAATCTTACAAGGATAACATAGAGTGCTAGAAGGAAATTTATTTTATGACAAGGCACAGATGAAGATGGGAGGGTAGGAAAAAAGAAGTTTTATATTCCATTTTTGATTTTAATTGGATTAAAATTAAATTACCAGAAAATTTAAGAGGAAAAAAAAATGTACATGCACATCTCATCTTTCTCAGGCTTATCCCTAAACAAAAGTTATTGCGGTATATTGTATAGGTTGTAGAAGGCAGTGCAGCCCACAGAGGAGGGTATGCAGCTGTCAGTCCTGAGAAGTTTTCATCATAATATTTACACTGCTCTAGTTTATACTAAACAGTGGCATAAATAAAGATATTTTATGTACAGCAGAATTTTTTTCACAGGTACTAAGTAAAAACCAGCTTCCACATAGAGGAAGATTATTTCATGGTTCTGTGTAACAGAGGTTCTTTCCTCTAAAGGTACTGCACAGTGTGAGATATAGCAGAGTAATTTCTGTATGTAAGAGTGCACTATTTATACCTCAACCAGTGTAGTGAGAAGTCAGAGTTCACAAGGGGGCCGAGGGAATTAAGTTTTTAATGCTACTGAAATATGATGGGTTTAGAGCTCATAATTAGACACCTGAGGTGACAGCTTTTAGTTTCCTGTGAGGAGAAGCAGGCACTACAATCAGCCAACTCTATGTCTTCATTTTTCATTTTTCTTTGCCCTGTGCAAAGCTAGCAAACACCCAGTTGGCAAAATCTTCCTTTTCTCACTGTAAATGTGTGAAAAATTCCTCAAGGTTTTCCTCATCATTACAACATCTGCTTGCTGTCAAGCTTTTTAATTTCTTGGTCTTGTCCACACATCTGCTCTCATTTCCTCTTGTTTCACAGCCAACATTTAGACTGCATCCAAGTGACTAAATATCTTCCCCCTCACTAATGGTGACCTGCTGCTCCCTGTTATGCCTGTGAGAGTGACACATAATCCATCAGTAAACTTCACACTTCTGAAACCACTGTTTTTTTCCTCCTTAAATAGGGATGTGATGCTACCACATGTCCTGTTCACCTGTGCCTTGATTTCAACTTCTTAATTTCAGACCTGTGCCTTGAGGCATAGGTAAGGCACAGTTGTTGCAGTCCAGGATTGTCCACATGTGTGTCTGATATAATTTGCAATGCCACATGGCTACCAACTTCCATTTAAATAGAAGTCTCCTTCTAAATAAGACCACGTGGCTGTGGTCTCATGTGGCCTGTAGTGTTTCTCCAAGTAGATGGCTTGAACACAAGGAGTTATCTCAAAAGGTACTACTTACTAATATGTCAGCATCCCGATATTTCCTACAGTACTCTAGGGAACTTGCCTGGCGATCTAACTGAAAATGTTTTTTGGGTCAGTCCTGCCTCTGACTGCAGGAGAACCAAAAATGGCAGGCTGATTACAAGAGTAATCAGTGCCTTCTGACTTGACATAATTTTGGTGTACAAAAAGCCCAGAAGCATCTACCTATAATCTTTAATAGAAAAGGTTATATTACTTGAATCCTTTAATAGATACTCTAGGGTTCTGTGGGAATAAGTTGCTATCCAGAATCTCATGAAAACAACTTGTCAAAACCGTCATTTTTACTCATTCAGGTTCGTTATTAAGTGTGTTAAAATCAGTTCTCATCCTCTTGTTAGAGAGTAGACCTCTGTCCTGGGTTCAACTTAAATCATGACAACCTTGTATACAGAATATACCCATGAGGAGGGGGAGGTGATTGCTGCTTTGAAAATAAAGTACATTATTGCTGAGTACAAACTCCTGGATATTTTTCAAGATTGGGAGACACTGTCATTTGCCTCTTGTTGGTGAGTTAAATTTGCTTTTATCTTTCACAGATTTTCAAAGCCCAGTTGGATTGCTTTGCTCAAGAATAACTGTCAGATTCACAGCCAGCATAGATTACTGTATTTTTATTGTTTTGAATAGGTCTGCGGCACCAGAAGCACCCTAGTCAACAGTTTGATGATTTTTGGTAGGCAGATTTACTAGTGTCACAATGTCTCCACATCCCAAATTCTTCTTTGTTATCTGTGAGATGTCAGTAATTCACCATAGAATCATAGAATCATAGAATAGTTAGGGTTGGAAAGGACCTTAAAATCATCCAGTTCCAATCCTCCTGCCATGGGCAGGGACACCTCCCACTAAACCATGCCACCTAAGGCTTTGTCCAACCCGGCCTTGAACACTGCCAGCGATGGAGCATTCACAACTTCCCTGGGCAACCCATTCCAGTGCCTCACCACCCTTACAGTAAAGAATTTCTTCCTCACATCCAATGTAAACTTCCCCTGTCAGCTTCATTGATATTGTGCAGTGGATAGGCCTCCAGTGAAGTCTCCTTAGCTAGCTCTTCCAATCCAATGTGCAGCCAAACTCCAGCTCTTCTAGGACAGATTCCTTCATGCTGTAAGTACTTTGAAAGTCTGTTTTCCTTCATCTTATCATCAGTATTTAGAAATGACAATTGCTTTGTTCTTTGACATGTGAGTTACACTACATTCCTCTCAACAGAGAAACCCATATCCACTACATAGTTATGAATGTCCTGAAGCAGGAACCCCATAAGCCCAGAACTTTTTCCATCTCAGAGTCCCTTCTGATGTATTCAGCATATAACTCATTTCTAGTTCTACATGGAGCTCAGATTACCTGATTTGATTTATCCAGATGTTTTCCTTGGTTTACAGATTTTCTTTTCTAGGATCTTGTTGTGCCTATACTAATTGATGTAAGTCTGCCTGCTACAGTGCTTTTACTTTTCATGATAAACAAAAGTTCAGTAGCACTTTTCTTGAAGACTATGTATTTCCTTGCTTTTTTTCTGGGATATGGTCTTTTTCTGTGTCCTCAGTGTGTTCTTTTATTTTTCACCCAATCATGGTGTAGTAGTCGGGGATTTTATGTTTTGGGTGTGTCATGGGTTCAGCAGCAGCAGTCATTTTTCTTTAAGCAGTAGCTGGTGTAGCACTGTGTTTTGGATTTTT
>JASSUY010021038.1:0-10093 GCA_032466535.1 Forpus xanthops | reverse complement strand
GGGGCATCCTTGCCAGCTGTCTCCTTCCCTAGTCTTGTCCATTCCTCCTTTCTTGTCCGAGATGGTTGGTAATAAGAATGAAAGCAAATCTTAGATCTGTAACAGTGGGGATCACGTAAACCCTGGGCAAAAATTTTACTGCTGTTGAAACCTTGCTAACAATACCCAGATGGGCTAACTTATATCTAGATCTGGCACTGATATCATAAACATAAGCAATGCAATCAAATTCTGCAGTGGAGTGCAGATGAGAAAACCAAATGAGAAAAGCTTCGGCCTTGTATAATTTCCATGATTAAAATCAACAGCAATGTTGACTAATTGGCCCACAAAGACCTTTACATTGGCATAATTTAAATAAGCTTAAAAACAGAACAAGTTTAAAAAAACAACACCATTCAGCTACCAACCGGGTGACAGAGTTTCTTCACTGAGCTACGCAAGCCTTGTTTGTCTCCGCTGCACCTCCACATAGCTGCCCAAGCTTTTTGGTAGAGTACCCCACTGAAAAGTGAGCCTGATTAATGTGACCACTTCAACATCACCAGCCATTTCACCTCTAATATGAAGAGACTGCAAGAGCATGAAAACCCACATTTTCCCTTTCCTGCTCCATATCTTCATGTATCTCCTTACCCCTGCACAGACTGTAAGTCTGGAGGCAGGAGACACAGAATCTCCTCTTTTACAACCACTAAGAGCAATGTGCAGACAAGTGGCTGCATCCCTGTGCACTAACGCACAGGGCAATTGGGGTTTGTCCTGTATCTGCCTTCAAGTTAGCTTCAAAGTATTCCTCAAAAGAAGTCGTGGGAAGGCTGAGATGGAAGTGGACAAGGTTGGGTTCTGGGCATCCTTTTCAATACCATGGGTGAGATCTCTATTGAGAAGACCATAGGTCATTGGTAGGCTACAGCCTACCCAAAAGGACTAGATGAGTCCTTGACTGCATCTGCCCATCATAAACTGACTGCATTAATTCAGTATGAGACAGAAAATAATGCAGTAGGCAAATTTTGTTATATAACTGTTGTTGAACTCACATTTGGAGCAGCAATCCAGCGGGTGACAGAAACCACTCTGGCAACTCCTAATTGGCCTTTGTAAGGAGCAAGCCAAAGAGGTTGGCCTGGGGCAGTGTAATTAGCAAAGTCATTGTCAGCTTATGCCAACAGTCTAATTTAGAAAGTAATAAATAGTTAAAACAGCAGCTTCCTGGGGGCAGAAGCACATAGGTATGAGGATGGCTGACAGTGAAGCAGCTACTGCCCAAGGTGGAACCAGGGCTGAGCTGCCACAAAGGACCTCACATGTCCCTCTGCCAAAGCAAGTATGTGCTCCTGGGATCCAGGGTGCTTGTCTAGACTGGAGTGGGGCTGGGGCTCTGACTCATGTGTTCTGTCTCTGTGCATGATAGAATGGAATTGCTGAAATAAAAATTCACTATGCACCCATTAAACCCGCCTAAGTAGAAAAGTTTCAGATGGCACTTTGCAAAGTGGTTTGGCCACCCCACCCAGTGCCCCCAACACAGAAGATTCAATTGTGACTTAAGCCAAGAGGAGCTCCCAGGCTGCACCCTTCCCAGGCTTATCACACCATGTGTCTGACGAGATGAAAACTGATGGGCATGGGCCCATCTGTCAGCTTGCAGAGCTGGGATTTGTGGGGAGGGGGAAGTAGCAGGGAGCGAATAAAGAAAAGTGGGGAATGGGCTCTGCTCCTAAACACTTTGCTCAGCACTTCAAGTCTTGCTATAATTTGCTGCCTATAAGTTAATAGTAAATTATGATCCCCTGTAACAAAGATGAAGCAAGGAGGTGTATGAGAGGCGTGGTGCTTCCCAGGGCAGTTCTTGAGACAAGGCAGTTACCCAGCTTCTGCATCGCTCAGAGCAGAGCCTTAAGATGCATGCTAGCCTGAGTAATGAGCCTGGTTCTGGCAATAAAGTGATTGTGGCAGTAAAGTGAAACAGCCATTATGTACTTGGCAACGGCTCTAGCCTTGAGATAACCTGCTTTTTAATTGAGCTGAGGAATGTTTTCATTCTTTCTCAAGTTGCTTATTATTTATGGGTACAATATGTAATAATAAAAATTACATATCTTGGCAAAAACAATGAGCAAGAAGAAGAACACTACACAGCAGGCATATGTTTTTCTAGAGAGGTAGTCATCTATTTTAAGTACTATTGTGCTCTGTTTCACTGTGGCAAATCCACACAGAAAGCAGCAGAATGCTAGCGATATTTCTGCATGAAGAGGCCCTGTTTAAAAGCACAGCCTCTGGGTATGTACTGTGAAGTACCTCACCTCTGAGCCCTGTACATTCAGTGTACAGACATCTCACAGTCAGAGATTCTGGTGCAGGGAATGGCCACAAAAACTACACCCCATGCCACTGCTCTGAAGTGTTCATCCACAGCAAAGCATCTTCCCACTCCTCTAGAAGAGAGCAGCAAATATTGCTCCCAGTTTCCTTCCAGGCTTCAGCGCACTGAGCACAGGCACAGACATTATTGACAATTTGGGGGTGGAGGAGAATGAGCTGCCTTTATCCATTTTTAATTGCTGGAGACTGTAAAGTTGTTCTTTAGGAAATAAATACTTCACTGCTTTCCTCTCCCAGACTCAGAATTGCCGGCACATTTGGCTTATCGATGGGCATTTAATAATAACTTTCAATATCGGAATTTTTTCAATTGCTTCTTCAGATTTTTGCTCCAAACCACTGCGGTTGGAATACTCATGGGAGAAGCTGAGCAAATGGATTTTGTGTAGTGTGAGTCTGCACAGAGAGAGAGTTAAAGAGCAGAGAACCGCTTAAATTATAAATATTTATTTTTTAAAGTCTTTTTTCTTTGTGCAATAACCTCTTCTCTCCAGCCCTGCTGTCACAAATACATTGTTTAATGCTTTGTGCCATGTTGTCATCTCTGAACAGAAAAAGTAGGACTGTGCTGCACACAACATCTTAAAACTCTTTTGTAGCCAACAGATCTGGCATTCTAAATGGGAACAAGGCTACCTCCAGGTTTGTCAGCCTGGGCCTACAGACACAGGGAGAACCAATTGAGGTGGAAAAAAAGCCAGGCTAAAAACAAGAAGGAAAAGGAAAGAATGAGAATGTTGAACCATTACAGCAAGTCTCATGTTTAATTAGGAGGGCTGAAGAATTGTGGACAGGAAAAACATGTTTCTCTGTAAGTGGTTTTGAATAGCACTGAAGACGAATATAATAAGGCTGACAAATACACCTTGGAGGGTGACTGCAAGAATAAAATCGATTTATTTAATAATTTAGAAATTGCTTCCAGCCATATCTCCCATTAAAATCTGAAGGCCACTGTATTCCGTATTTCTTTGGTCTTTTTTCTCCCTTTTAGTTATGCTCCACCAGCCTTAATAAATAAGTAATACATGGGGGGAAAACACTCATCTCAAGTGCTTTGCCACAGCCCTGCAGGGCTGTTTGGTTCTTTCTAAATCTAAATAGATCAAGCCAGGAGCAATCGCATGCCTGGAGAAGAATGAATTTTCAGGGTTAATACTCTAAATACAAGCAAGGAAGTGAAAAAAATGAAATTGCATTAGTGACCATCAAAGACCAAGGGAAGTAAGCAACATGTTAAATGCATATTCTAATTTCCAAAGCCAAATGAAAAATCACCTGTATATGTAAACAGCACTCAGCAGCTATGCACTCCTTTGTAGGAAGAGATAAAGGAAAATAAGACATGATAAGAGTAACAATTAAGCCAAAGATAACTTTTTTTATTAACACCTGCTTTAAAGTTTTCTTCTTATAAATGTTCCTACAGCTCAAACTTTTTGAGATTTTTCTGTCAGTGTTGTGACCATAATGGTTGCAGATTCTTGTTCTCACACTGTGCCTTTTAGAAAGGAAATAAGGACAGCGTCGTTTGCCAATCAATTAAACATTGAGTACTCACCACCTTACTCATGGAAAAACAAACGTACTCCAGGCAAAACTCTTCTGCAACTATTTTATGCAAAATTCATGGTGTGAATTCTATAAACAATTCATAAAGTCAAGTACGAGCTTGATATAGGTGCATATCAGTAATGTAGGCCAACTTCATTTACACTGGAAAGTTAAACAAAGCACAGAAAGATGCCTTTCTGCCCACTTGTGTTTGATAATAAAGCCAGCTGCATGGTGAGGGGGACCTTCCTTGGCTGCTCTGGCAGTTTGTTGCTTTCACTTGACAGACCAGCAGAATAGTTGAACTCTAGTAAAGCAATAGCTATAACAATATTAATTAATTCTTTTCAGTCAAGTATTTCCATTTCCCTCTAATATTGTTCTTTTAAACCTTTCTAAAACTAAATAAAATGGAGAAGGGAAAGAGAAAAGAACACGCACTAAAAGCCATTATAAAAGAACCAGCTGAATGGATGTCTTTCAATTGATGTCAGTGGACTTCAGATAAATAAATGGGAAATTACGTTAGCGTGCTCTTACTTTTCCCAACATACCAACAAAAGTAGCTTTTGAAAGAGCTTACATAATAGTCCCACATGGATTTCCTTTAGCAACTAAGGCAAGGCAGCATTCTCCACCTCAAGCTGCTGTTTGGCGAGCTATAAGCACACAGCTGGACCATGGGAGCGGAGCCAGCGGTTTTTACCCATGATGTAATCTCATGATTCGAGTAGGACCCGAGCCTCATTACGCACTGTAACCCCATTGTCTTCATGTCCTGACACCTTAGCTTCTCATTTCCATACCTTAGGGTTCCCACTTCCTACAGCTTTGGTAGGTGCATACCTTTGTCCGCATAAGGTTTGGCGGAGGAATGAGCCTTTCTAGCTGCTTAGCAGCATGGTCTGTTCAGTCTAAGAAAGGAGTTGATTCCACACATCCCACCCCAAACACTTACTGCTTTTTTGGCCACTGAACAAAGCATTTCCGACCAGACAATATTATGTCAGAGTTTCCCTGGCAAGTGACAGAGCTTGGAGGAGATTTTGCTACATCAAAAACTTGTGGGTGAGGACAAGGTGATGGAAGAAAACCAAACATGGCCCCTTTTTACCCTCATCTCTGGTAAAATGCAAGCTTGCACCCCTGAAGCATGGGATGCTTTAAGCCCCTTTTCTTAAGGATAAGGACAGTTCCCAGCATTCCTGCAGCCCTAAGGGGAAGATGATATGGGCTGTTTCATAGTCCTGATGGTACAGAGGACAAGAAAAGGACAAGGAGCCAGAACAAGGCTCTGTGAGTTGATGGGCAATGTGGCACTCATCCTTGAAGACAGCTCCAGCTCCCTTTGAATAGTCTCACAGTGCTCTCTGCAAGAGCTTTATTTAGGTCTTTAGGGGCTCTCTTCAGCCATCTCCAAGAGAAGCCCTCATAGCCTCCAATAGGTCATGCAGCATGCAATCTTTTGAAGTATTTCTTCCATTAGGAGACCCCTGAGAATCGGTGCTTAGGGCAGACCTTTTACAACAGTAAGCAAACACCAAAACCATCTACTGATAGTTTTGTGCTAACATCTCATCAGGAAATACAGATAACTTATTTTGGGGGAGTGGAAAAAAAGCAGGTGATGGATAGGTAGCAAGCTTCCCTTGCCTCTTCCATCTCAGATATCTTGCTCCCTTGTCAGGTTGGCCTCAGTAAGCAGCACAGTGGCTGTAACCAGCCATTTCAACAGTGTGCCTCATTTCAACAGCCAACTTCCCTTATAATCCTGATTATTCTTTACAGCTGATATGGGGGAGGGGAAAGAGGTGGATTTTGCTGCTTTTCATGCCTGTGTGGTGCTGTGTTTTCTCTCTTGTCTGTACAGGGGCCGGCTCACTGCTCCTGCATGTGATCTGTAAGAAACCCAGCAAAAGCGAGGAGGAGGAAGAGGCATTGCTGTAGCAGGTAAGGGACAAAAGTCACTTGGTTGCTACTGATGCTGCTGCAGAGTTGCTAAGAGAAGGCACAAAGTCCCCTGGATATTACCACTGAAAAGTCATTAAGAAGCTCATGGCCACATCCCCAGTCCTCCTCTCCCAAGGCATACACAAGGACATGGGGGGCTCAGGACAGGGAGGGAGGGGGCCTCAGGAAAGAAAGAGGGGGAGCAGTCCCTTCCCCAAAAGGTGGAAAATAACTGGAAAGGGTTGGGTAGAGCTCAGCAGAGACAGGCTGTGGATTTGTTTTGGTGGGTTTCTTTCTGTTTATAAAGTTTGTCCCTCCCCTCAGGATATTCTTTTTTTCTCTTTTTTTCCTTTTTTTTAAGTTTTATTCATGAGTTGTTAACCATTTTGTTTAGCAAATCGGTTTATCCCAATGACCTTTCTCTGCTTTAATTTTCGAGATGGCAGATGGCTCTAAAGAAAACCCCCTTAAATGCAGACCCAGACCCAGCCTGTTTTTTTCACACACTGGACCTGCATCAACATTTCAAGCACAGCTCCAGAGAGAAGACAAAGTCACCAAGAAAGAAGTGGGGGGGAGAAGGAGGGGGCAGCAAAGAGAGAGAAAGTAGACAGAGTCCAGGTTGACTATTTATTGCATTGTTAATAATCTGGCATTTCTCTCCAGTGGCATTTGCTATCCTCCACCACTACTGGCTGCACACAGGCAGCAAGCTTTGGGGAGGATGTCCTGCAGGATTGCTGGCCCCGGATCTCTGTTCCAAGAGGCAAACACTGGAGGGAGGAGAAACAGCTGGGAGTGAGGGACCTGTGCAGGAATGAAGGGCTGGAATGACATGCAGCAAGCAGAAGCAATGCTGAAACAAGCTGAGCAGCTGCACTGGTATGAAAATACAGGATGGGAACATGGGTTGGAAAGAAGTGCAGAAAAAAATCAGTCTGAAGCCCTAGCACTTTGAACTGCCTGCTCAGCATCCTCATCTGGCACCCATGCAGAGGGCAAAGTGTCTTCCTAAATGTGCCCTACTGCAAACTTCATAAAAGACCTTAGTCCCACCTTCTGCCTCCCCAACACATTTCCAAGTTTTAGCCCATTTATTTGTGATGGATGAATAAGTGCAGCACGTTCAAGAGCTATCATTTATCTCTTCCCAGCTGGCAATTTTGTGAGAAAATCTATACAAATTGTCACGTCTTCTGTCTCTCTTTCTGGGTGTTAAGTAATACCACCCAGAGATGCCAAATTCCAAGAAGCGATTCTGTTCATTTTAGTCCACCATCAGGTTGAGAATGTGGTGAGAACAGCAATTGTTCCAACAAAAAAAACAATGTAGGGATGAAATGCATTCAAGTTTTACGCTGCGGGGTTACTCCCTGACCAAGGCTTATGCCTACAGTGAGAGATCTTAAGCAGGGCTTGCAAATGGCAATGTGAGTTCCTGACACTTTCCAGTTTCCGGAGGGAATGTACAAACACATTTATGCTAACCATTTAATCCTGTGATTCATTTAAAGCATTTAAGTGAACTCTATCAACTTTCCTGACTGGATTCAGTCATTTTGAGGAAGAAAACTGGGGGAAGAATGCAACCACATCATGTGGTATGCCACAACCCACCATGACAGAAAGGAACAATCCCTTATTTCTTCCCTCCATTTTACTCAACCCTATGGGCTTCCATGGGATGAGTATACCAAAGTGCTTTGCTGACCCAAGTCTTATCAACAGTAACTTCAGCCCATTGCCAAGGTAAAATCATTGGCCTACATCACAGAACATTAGTTTATGTGTTGCACTGCTGGGACTAGATTGAGCAAGATACCAAAACCAGCAGTCATAAGCCCTTTTTGCCTCAAGAAAAATATATGTTATGCCTGGAAAGAGGTGAATTGCTAAGGTCTCAAGCTTCTTTGTGGAGTCTCTAAGCTTCTTTTCCTTCTGCGTGGTTTGGTTTTCAGTTGGCTTAATAGAAGTTCTACCCCGAGACCAGCAAGACAAGCAGAGGAAAACAAAAGGGCTCCAACTGCATCAAAGTATCGACAAATCTCATCGATGAATCCCGTAAGTGCCATTATCACACAGGTCAGTCCTAACCCACACACAAGGGAAATAATTCTGTTTGGAGAGACACAAGTTACTACTCCAGAATAACAAAATCAACTGACCTAAAACTGCCTGATGCAAGGTAGTGCTTAACAGACCTAAATAAAGTGACCACAGGAATGTTCCCCCACGCTATTTCCTAGAAAATGGAAAAAAAAATCAAAATTCTGAAGTACAGAGCCAGGCTGTTGACTTCACTGTTTTGTCTCATACCTTCACATGAACTGTTTGCCTAACTCAAAACACACTCCAACCCTGCTACTATTACAGATAAGTGACCAGTTTCCCTCAAACGACTTACCTGCAGGGCACAGACTTCTATTTTGTTTATTTAATTTTGCATTTTTTTTTTTAATTTCCCCCAAGTGGATTGTGATTTCCTCAAATGCTTCCACTCAAACCATTTTTCCCCAGTGCTTCTGTGTATTGTCAGTCAACTGAGATAGTCCATGGTTGTTTCTGTTCCCCAGTGCAGCTCAGAGGTCTATCAAACCACTGTGTCTTCTATTCGCTCAAGGAGAGGTAGCAGCAAAACAGCATTTGGAAGTTTCATAAAATATTAAACCTCCTGCTTTCTAGGCCACACAGTCCTTGCCTGAGGCAGCATTCATATAAAAAGTTAAGCTATTACAAGATTTATTGCTTAGATGCAAAGCAGCTCAAAAAATTGAACTCTGTCTCAGCCAGTTGGAACACAAAGAGATATTCCTCCTCAGGTGCCCTGGACTGGACTGAAGACAAGCAACAAGACAAATGCAGTAGGCCCAGTGCAGATCAGCCTGTGCTAAAATAGAAGCACCAGCCTGCATGGACTCATGCCGTATGAAGTAACCAGGTTAAAGAGGAAGCAGCAAGCCGCAATTCACGTACACTGTGCAGCTGCATCAGTGCAACAGTTGTCATTGCCAGCATGACACCGGTTGTTAGAATGAAGGATCCTGACAGTGGGAAATAGCTGTCTAAGGGGGAACTTTCAGTGCATGTACTTACATTCATCCACAGGTCCTTCAGTCGCCATAAGTTTAACCATACTGTGCTCCAGATAGGCAAAAGATGTGTGGTATTTGGGATGGGAAATCACTAGTATGGCCTCATATGCCAACTATATTCAGCACAGACATACAGCTCAAGCTTCCCAGGGGCTTTTCAGCAAGACGTGTGTTTCTAAGGCCTAATGCTTCACCCCTCTGTGCTACTCAGTTTCTGCAGGCAGAAGGGTGATTTTTTTCTCATTACGTTCACATGAGGAATATGGTTTTATGGGAACTCAGAATCAAGAGGACCGTTTTCAAGTGGTTTTATGAAGACATACGGAATCTGGGTTCCTTTATAGCCCCAGTGAGACTTCTTCTATCATAACTATTGCACATTACCTTTCTTCCTCAAATGTGGTAATTCTCCAGTGCTTGATAAAGCTTTCAGCTCAACACTGCAGTGAGACAGTAACATTGTGAATCTGTTGTGCCACCTGCTTCAAACTGAATACTGTAAGAAGATGAATCATGCATTTCAAAAAACAGAAATTGTCTTCACCGGTTATACCATACTCTTCTCACTGTAAAGCCATTGCATCCAGTGAAGAGTTGATACATATCCTAGGGCAAGTTTTACCCATTGGGAGTGTCATGGTGCCTCATGTACAAAACCAGAGCCAAAACATTCACTAGTTGCAAAAGTAAGAGCATTCACATTTTCACATGCGCATACATACATGCAGCACAAAACAGTGGCATTTTTTTAAGTCAAAGGAGCATTTGTGTTATCTTCAACCTTGATTTAGCCATAAATCACCCTGAGGCAAAAGCGACCTCTGGAGTCACCTCATCAACCAGTGTCTCAGTGCTTAATGCTGAAAATGATCACCAGCTTCCACCTTCACTGCAACTAGCCTGTTTCACCTGGCATTGAGATGAAGAGCCACTAACTCCATTTCAACGGAAGGAATATGTTGTGACCCATCACCTCCAAATGTCTGCAGCTATGCTCTCTGAAGATAAAATATTAGAATCATAGAACAGTTAGGGTTAGAAAGGACCTTAAGATCATCTAGTTCCAACCCCCCTGCCATGGGCAGGGACACCTCACACTAAACCAT